>JANAVB010042880.1:0-75892 GCA_029216955.1 Iris pallida
TATATATATATAATATGTTTATATAGGTATATAGATAGTAGAATTAGAAGTTAGATAGGAGAAGAATTTGAAGAAGAAGGGAAAGAATAAGAAGAATTAGAGGAGAGAAAAAATTAGAAGAAGTAAGGAGTTAAAAGGGAATTGGAAGAAGGAAGAAAAGTAGAAAAGGAAAGAAGGGAGAAATAGGTTAGGAAATAAGAGGAAGGAGAGGAGAAGGATAAGGAGAATGGGAGAATTAGAAGAAGGAAGAATTAGAATTAAGAGTTAAGGAAGAGGATTTTGAATGAGAGCTAAAAGGGAGTTTTTAGGAGAAGTCGAGTTAGAGAGCGAAAACGGAGCTCCGAGTATCGGATCGCGACGAAACTTGGCGTGGAGCTAGAATACGTGAATTAGATTTTGCGGATAGGCCCGAGTGGAAATCGGGGTCGTTAGGGCGTCGGTGTCGTGCCGTATCATTGCGTATCTTGAAATATTCAAGATATCGGCAATGGGCCGTATCATGGACTGGATGTCCACTTTACCTAGGTATTTTGGTAGGTAACGTATGTATAGGTTAGTACCTTACTACCTTAGGGAGATCGGGTCAGAATATCAAGCGTAGGTAGGCTAACTTGATAATCGCCGAAGGTATAATTTTACCCTTTTTAAGGGTAAAATAGGATATTGGCCTACGGCCAAGATTTGAGTTTCCAAGTCCAAGATGGACTTGGATATAGATTGTAGAGATTGGTAATGATTAGAATTAGCCGTCTAAACCTAGTCTTGACCTCGGTTGACCACGGTTGACTTTTTAGACCAAAAGTCAACTATAGGTCAACACTTTACCCAATTTAGTCCCAAATTCCATTTAACTTGGACAGTTGACTAAAAGTCAACTATTAGTCACCAGTGACCTAGGGTTGACCTAGAGTTGACCAGAGTTGACCCGTTGACCAAAAGTCAACGGTAAGCCAGTTTTCAACCTAGTTTGATTCGGATTGACTTCCAATGTTCTCCCATGACCAAGATTGACCCGACTAGACATGTCTTGACCTAGAATGACTAAATATGATTTAATTTGATTTAACTTTACTTCCTAAACATAGTATTGATACGTCTTGTTCTCTATAGGTCCTCGAGACACTGCAGTGGATCCGGTTGACATATTTTATCATCTTACAGGCGAGTACATTCTCTGATACTTATTCCCAATTTATGATAACTATTATGATTCATGTACTTAGTGTTGATATACTTATTCCTGACACATGGTTCTCACGGATTGGTATTCCTGGATCCCGACGAGAGATGTTTCTCCTTCTTAGGTTGGGATGTATTGTGCAAGCTCCCTTGTAGCTCTTGCTCAATATATGGTCACTGATTCTAGAGAAGGTTAGCTACCTTCTCATTAGAATCCCGTGCAGTGACATGTCCTGTTTGGATCCATTCTACCAGTTGGGGTAGGGGGAGTAGTAGCGTATGCCTGTGATCAGATCCATCCCGTATTCCCGAACAGTGTGAGTCATATACCGCACATATGACTTGCCAGGCCAGTTCTTGACAGGTACCCAAGCCGATCACAAGCTAAAACTACTACTCACACACATTGGGCATATGGCTTTCCTTGACTTGTGTACATACCATGATCCCGTTCTATTTTTTTGTTCTAGCTCTAGCTCTACAGCTTACCATGCCATGATACATACATGTACACTCCATGATTTATTGTATATGCTCTATTTACAGTCTTATAGCTTTTATTCTATCTTGAGATCTGTTATGAGATATATGTACTCGTTCCATCCTGACTGGACTGTTGATAAAATATTACAGATGCCGATGAGGGAGATTGCAGTACCTACTACGGTCCGGATGACGTAGTGGGCCTAGACTTGGTCCCGCAGGGCGTAGCTCCGCCTGACGAGACTTTACCTCTTGTTTAGTTAGAGTAGGTCTTTGTACTGGACTTTGTCTCCAGTTACTTTTGAGACTGTATTAGAGACTGGACTTGTATATTATTTGTATTTGGACTTGACAGGTTATATTTTATCGTCTTGTTGTCTTTATCTTTCAGACTTTACTTATCATCTTAGAGTTGTGATTGAGCACTTATATATATTCATTGCTTGTCCTCCGTTCGGAGTTGACCATATTCTCGACAGGTTTTGTTATATATATAAACTGTTGTCAGACTAGAAAATCTACAGCGTTCCACGTCGTTTTTTCCGGTAAGGGCTGGACGTTGTCGCGTCACGTGCCCTTTTAGCGGGTGCGGGTCGTGACATATACTCATATTTGTTTCTAATCATATAATTTAAACAAAATTATATAAATGTAATGGAGATAAGGCTAACTTAATAAATAATCCATATTTAAAAATAGAAATTGTAGTACATAAAAAGAATTTGGAAGGAGGGCTTGCCTTGCTTTGATTTTCAAATTGAGGCTAGGGTTTGGAATTGGGGGTTAGGACTTGAGCCTTCTTCTTCAATTTCTCATTCTTCTTCCTTCAAATTCTTCTTTTTAGAAAAAAAGGAGTTAGGGCTTAGGTTTTGATGATGGAGATGTTGATGGTGGAGGTGACAGTGGTGATGGAGGCGGTTGGCCGGTTGGCCGGACGGCAGTGGCGGCTGCCGCAGGCGACGCCGGCGGGTGCGAGTGAGACGGCGGTGCCGCGGGCACGGGTCCGACTACTATAGAGAGGGTTATGAGAGGAAGAAAAAGGGATGGATTGATATGGAGAGTGAGAGTGATAGGGAGAGGGAGGTTTGGATATGTTTTCTGAAATTTTGTTCTGAAAACAGTTTTTTGAGAATGAGTTATAAAGTTATTTTCTAAGTATAAAAATTTTGAGTTTGCGTTTGGTTACTTTTATCCGGAAAATAGTTTTTTAATTTTTTTTTAGATTCTGTTTGGTAAAATAATTTATAATATAATTTGTTTGATAAAATTTTGTGTTATATTTTATGTGTGTCCTGTTCTGTGTCGTGTCATCACAGTGTCCCAAAACCCTAATCCTAATTTCTTCCATGGTAGCAGCCAAGTCCACGACAACCGTCGCACCCTCGGCCTCGTCTGCCGCCGCCGCCACCGCCGAGAAGCGCGAGGACTTAGTCCTCTGTCGCCGCCGCCGAGGACCGCCGCACCCTCGGCCTCGTCTGCCGCCGCCGAGGAGCGACCGAGGAGCGCGATGACCTAGTCCTCCTCCTCCGCCACCGCCGAGCAGCGCGAGGACCGCCACCACGCTCGGCCTCGTCTGCCGCCGCCGCCGCCGCCGCCGAGGAGCGCGAGGACTGCCGCACCCTTGGCCTCGTGTCCTCGAGTCGAGTTCGCCAAGCTCGAGTTCGTCGTAGTGAGAAAGGGAGAGGGAGGGCGGAGGCGGGCTGAGGAGTGGGAGGAGAGAGGAGGTGCTCGTATATATTTTTTGTTTCCCTCTGAGAGGAAGAGAAGAAAGGAGAGAGATCTCCAGTGAGATTTGGGAGTCTTTGGTTGGGGGGCCCGCCAACAATGAGAGAAACAAAAATCTCTCTCCCAAAACAGCTAACAGCTGCTCTCCCAAAGCTGAGTTAAAACTCATGTTTCCCAAAATCTTTTTCCAAAAGTTATTTCAGAATGTTGACTGCCAAACAACTTTTGAAGTTATATCACGTTATAACTCAAAAATCTGAGTTTTAAAGTATAACCAAACATGCCCTAAGAGTGCCAGCCCTCTCTCTCCCTTTCTCTATATAATTTTTTTATAGACATAATAATTATGTCTAGAGTATAAAATTACCCATATACCCCTATCTCTACCTGCATGAAGACACTTGGAGGGTTATGTGTCATAGAAAATTTTATAATTACAAATTTTTTCAAGATTACAGTTGTCAAAAAAATTTTGTTTAATTAAAACAATTAATATATATAGTTAATATTTTAGAATAACTCTTATTTAACACATATAAAATAAAATGTGTCTACCTAATATATATAAAATAGATCAAATCATGTAAATACGGAGATATCCGATATAGGATACTGTATTATGAGATACAACAATTTAAATAAAAAATAATTTAATGTATTGTGAATTTGAGGTTATATATATATGAACTTGTGAATTTATGGCAATTGTCATGTTGGCGTTTTAACATTCGGGATACAAATGTCATAGCTTCCAAAGAGATTATATTAAATACAAACATGTTATATATGCCACACTAACAAAAAAGAGAGAGAAAAGCAGCTCGAAGAGATAAGTGAGTTGATCACTTGATTGTCGCTACAAGAAATGTGGCTCAAAGCCATTTCTATGTGCACGAGAATATGACCGATTGTGGCAACGAAGGTGGGTTTGTTATCATCAATTGAATTATAGCAAGGTGGTGACTATGAACACGCTTTGCTACTTGGTTCTGTGTAAATGGGAATTGCTTTCTGCAAAAACTGTTGTAATTAGAGTTACAACTATTTGACTGCAATAAATTTTGTAAGATTTGGTACAATTTGCTGCAAATAATACAACTTTTTTTACAACAAGTACTCAATTTATAGAGAGAAAAAAAAATGTCAGAATTGACATTAGTGCTACAATAGAAACTGAAACACTATCAATTACATGCAACCAAACATCAGGACCAGCCCTACGCTCGAAAAGAGACTCCATACATAATATAAAAAAATAAGTAAATTTAAGTAATTAAAATAAAAGTAAATATAACAAAAAGAAAGTAGTTGTTAACAATATTCCAACTAAAGACCTGTAAGTCTTATATCATAACCACTATACCACAATTATTTTGAATTAAAGATGATTCCATAATACATTTAAATTATATTCTAATAACGTTTATGTCACTGTCCCTTAATTTTTTGGATCGTGGGTCATCATCAAGTCTGTCCAGCCCTGCCAAACATCCCCTGATAAATGCGCAAGACCGATTTGAGGACTTAGGACTGTAAAATAGATAGAACAGTCCGTTGTCTGTACGCGTTCGGTTTGATAAATGGTTCGACCGTGGGCCGTCCGATTGAATTAACTAACAAAACTTGGACATTTTTTTTATCCGTATAAAAATCGGACCAAGACACGGTCATATCCATGTCCGGTCCGAATTTGTCCGAGGACTGTCTGATAATGGAGACTCATTTTAGTTTTGCATCAATTTTTGGTTGTCTAGTATGGATTTTCGTTAATCTTTTACCATTATTTGTTGTATTCTATAACATTCAATTGTATTTCCTTTCAACTTGATTTTTGTACCAATTATAAAGGTAGCTTAATAAAATAACAGCTTTTGGTAATATATTTAATTTGTCCATGAACCGTTCGATTGAGTTAATGAACAGTGGTTGTCCGTGTCCGTCCGGCCCAAATTTGAACAGTGGACTGTCCGTGTCTGTCCGAACTCATTTTTATTCAGACTGAACACGAACAGTAAACTAGCCGTGTCCGTCCGGCTGATTTACACTCCTATGTCTACTCTACTCTAGGGCCTCGTTTGGTTCGCGGAATCTCCCGGTTGGAAAAGGAAAGTGATTACTTTCCTTTGTTTGGGTGTCCAAGGAATTGAGGAGGAAAGGAAAGTGATTCCCAATGGAAGGAAAATTAGGGGGGAAAGTGATTCCATCCATCCAAGGAAGGAATCACTTTCCCACATTGAAGTATTCACTTTCCTTTCCAAATTCTTTGGCATTGCCAAACATCGGAAAGGAAAATCAATAGGAATTAAAGTTCCCCAAAGGAAAGGAAATGACAAGGAATTGATTTCCTTTTCCTTCAATTCCGCGAACCAAACGAGGCCTAGATTCTTTGAACAGGACTTTACCCGTCCAAAGTGTCAGGAATAGGTCTTGGGTCCGTCCAATACCAACAAGGCCCAGTCCCAGGCCCATCTGATGGCCAGGTCACAAAATGGACAGCGGTCAAGATGGAGGAGGCCCACAATCGGACCCAAGAAAAGCAGCATCAAAGTCATCGTTTTGCCACCAGAGCACAACCAATCGCACCTGCATCCATAACTAAATCCAACCAAACCCCCACGCCAGGTCACATGGTCACAATCCGTGGTCCCACGAGTAGCATAAGAAGTATCGGAGTCCCCACCCGTCTCTTCCTCAAAGCTCTCGTTTTCTACGAATCTCACCGATGCCCATTGCCCCATCACTCATTCCAACACTCCCACTCCCATTGCTAGGCTCCCCAAACCCTAGTTTTCCCTCTCTTGAGCGAAAGCTCTCCAATGTCGACGATCAGACTCTCCGTCGCTCCGGTCTCTGACCTCCTCCGGAGCTCGAGCAACGGCGCCAACGGCGGCGGCGTCCCGCTGAGATCCCTGTCGAGATCCCGGCTCCCGGCGACGACGACGAGGAGGAGGAGGAGGAGGAAGGGGTTGCCGGCGGTGGCCATGGCGAAGATCGTCAGGAAGGGGAAGACGAAGCAGGACTATCCGTGGCCGGACGAGCTCGACCTCGATCCGAACGTCAAGGGAGGGGTCCTCAGCTACCTGTCGCATTTCAAGCCGCTCAAGGAGAAGCCGAAGCCCGTCACCCTGCCGTTCGAGAAGCCGCTGATGGATCTCGAGAAGAAGATCATGGATGTGAGTACCGATTTTGTCGTTGTTTCGTTTTTATTTTCGTAAACCTTTCAAATTTTTTTCCTATAATGAGGATACATCAATGCGCACATAAATAGAATTTGAATTGTTACTCCACAATATAAAGGCAAATGTTAAAGGCCACCCCTTTTTACTAAGGGCAACCATCATACTAAGGGCAACCATGACCCTCTCAAATTTTTACTAAGAGCAACCTAATGTAAAGTGATTTACTAAGGGCCACCAAGAGGAACCAAAGAAAAGAAAAAAACAAAAACAAAAAAAGAAAATAAAAAAGAGGACTGCAGACCAGCAGCCCCCATCGCCACCCTCGCCGACCGCTCTTCCCCGCTCTTCAGAAGATCCAGCAAATCCCATGAAAAAAAATGAAGAAATAAATTAGAGAAAAATCAGAGAGAGAGGAGCTGAAGAATTGTACTCCGTGCCTTCCTTGACCTCCACCGGCGGGGCCGAGCTGGAATACCTCTCGTTGCTCGACGGGATCGAGCTTGTCGCCGGCTCTTGCATTATCAGAGCCTAGAGAGAGAGAGAGAGAGTGCAGTGCTCGCTCAATTTTTTCTCTCTCTGGAAATAAAAAAAGTGATAGAGAAGGAAGCTTTTCAATGTTGTGAAGAGAAGGAAGGGGGAGCTTTTCAATGTAGTGAAGAGAAGGAAAGGGGTCTCATGGAGAGAACAGGTGAACTGTCGGTCAACCGAACCCCTCTTATTCCTAACAAAAATTCATTCATCCCGGCCACATGGAGAGAGAAAAATTCCACCGCCGCCCGCTCAGCGACGGCACCCTCGTCCTCGTCGACGCCGTCGAGGGGTCCACATCCAGACCAACGCCGTCCTCCGCCAGGCCAGGGTCGAGAAGCTCTGAGACTGCAGGCTGGCCTGCAGTCCTCTCTTCACTTTGGACTGCAGGCAAGCCCTGCAGTCACTGTAGGTAAAAAAAAAAAATTTGTCAATTGAGGACTGCAGGCCGGCACTGCAGTCCTGTCTTCACTTTGGACTGCAGGCAAGCCCTGCAGTCCTCAATTGACAGAAGTAGGGTGGCCCTTAGTGTTTTCAAAATGGCAAACTTGTAATTTTTTTTAAAGTTTTAAGTTGGTGGCCCTTAGTAAAAAGGGGTGGCCTTTAACATTTGCCAATATAAACACACGTCGATATCTCGGAGCTGCTGGTGGAGTCTAACATTTCTACCACTATGAATTTTTGGATATGGCAGGAAGTATTATTCCACCAAACACATAACTTGCAATAACAGAGATCGGAAAGTATTGTGATATGTATGTAGCTGTGTACTTACAAACTGTTAAGCTTATCTGCCACTACAACAAAACTCATTGTCAGGAGGGCTGAGGGTTATATATTTTACACTATTCTAATATTCCGCCGCAGGTTATTTCCCACCAATTCTTGGGTTGGGGTTTGGGTTCACACAACATTTTTTTAATTATGTTCCATAAGAGATTTGAACTTGGGTGGCTCTAATACCATATTAAGTCCCTGGCATTGCACCAAAGCATCATATTTGTTATGGGAGTCAAGGCTTACATAAGTACAAAAAAACACGAGTACTCGTTCTGTTAGTGATTGTGGATGAGGGCATCTGGGTGCACTCCTAGTGATTCCCACATAAAGTGAATTGATCGAGGTATAATTTTGTGGGTGAGCTAAAGATCTAGATTGCACATTTTATACAATTTTTATTTTTATTTTTATTTTTATTTTATATTCCTCTTAGACTGCATTTGTTTTGCATACAGTGATAGAAATGGAGACAAAAAGGCATGGTGGCTAACCCTAATATTGTAAGTGAAAATAAGTTATGGATAAAATTAGGATGTTCGAAGTACAAGCACTTCTTCATATCTGTAATAAGTCAAGAGTACAAAATGCAGAAAAATCTAATAATACATAGACTTAATATGGAAGCTCAATATTGGAAGTTACTCATGACTCAATCTACATTTACTTCGTCTTTAGTTTTCTTATTTTAGGAAACTTCTAGGAAGGGAGACATTTTCTCCTATATATTATAATCACTTTTCCCTAAACGTAAGTAAGTCTATTAAGTTGGGCCATCTTCTCAACATAGTATCAATATCAATATCTGAGCTTGTTCTTTAACCTAGCTCTTTCACCTTCCCAAAAAACATAACCTCCTTTCTTTCTAAAATCATACATGTCTATCCATAATACGAACCCCAAAAGTCAAAACCAGCTACCTATCCTTACTAAAAAGGGAAAGTTTGTACGAAATCCTCCAACTTTTTGAAACATGTAGTCCTCCTGTTGACAAGTCTTTTACTTACAACCCCCTCTACCCACTTTATTTCATAATTCAACTTCTTTTTAAAATTAAAGTGAAAAGATCTTAATGTCCTTTCTTTTTAACTTAAAAGTGGACCCCCTTTCTCATTATATGTGTTGGACACATTCTCCTCCTCTCCTCTCCAAAATCTCTCTCTCTCTCTCTCTCTCTCTCTCCATTTTGCCATCTCTCCTGTCTAAAATCTCTTCTCTCCTCCGTCTCTCATTTGATCAAAAATCAACTTCATCTCCTTCCAACTTATGTTGATGCTATTATTTCTTTCTTTTCATTACTTCTTACTTCTTCCTCTGACTTGTTGCTCTCTTCTTGGCTCTTCTCTAACTCCTACAACAAGTATTATTATTATTTTTTTTTTTTACCATCTATTTCTTTTGCTATTGTGGGAACACGAGGGGATGATACCGGAGAGGTCGATTAGGGAGTCGGTTTATAGCGAGAGGTGAGGGCGTGGTTTGTGGTGTAGGTGAGGAGAGAGCGGGAAAATGTTTGAGGCGGCAATATCAAGGAGGCTCACTGAGACTGATGCACATACGACGTCTGGAGAGAAGATGGCATAAATGACTCAGGGGTCATGGCAGGTTCAAGGAGTGGCATTGTGCTTTGTGGTGCATCGGGTGTGGAAAAGGACTTAAAAGGATTTCGACATGAATTTGATGATTGCAACATAATGGTAACCAACTATTACTAATCGTAGTCAATTAAAACTACATAAAACAAAAAAATAGAGACTAACTATAACCATCTGTAGCTACTATAGCCAAATAAAACCAACTCTAACCATCTGAAACAATTATAAACAATTAAAACAAACTATAACCATGTGGAAGAGATTCATTAATGTGAATCTTGTGGTGTTTTTATCATTTTGTGTAACCAGTGATTCGTTATATGTCATTCGATATATAACATTTTCTCCATATTACGTGACGGAGGAAAAAAAGAAATGTCGTACATTGATAGAAGTGAAATTAAAGATCGCTACCTCATTTAAAATGAGTTCCAAAAAAATTGTTGGAAGAGACTCGCTCACAAAGGCAAGTATTGCAAATTATAGTAAAAAAAAGTAAATTATAACCAAAATGTGCTGTTACATTTAGTATATTGGTCAGAATTGTATCACAATGGGTGCAAATATCTTGGTTATATTTCCTACAGTATGAGTTGACAAGGTTATAGCTATCTATCATTGATTATATGTGGCTATATTTGGCCATAATCAATAATAGTTTGCTACAATTGGTTATACCTGGTACAAATGTCAACAATTAGTTATATTTCATTTTTTGTATGTTACAATTATGTTTACTTGGTTATATTGAACTATGATCATAATTATAACATACTATCTAGTCATCGGACTCTAATCTTTGAATTTTATCTTTCTTACATTGTAATTAATTTTTTTTCCATATGGTTATTTATAATTGCCGCAATTTACTATAGCTGCTATAGTTCCCCCCTACTATAAATGGTTATAATTGCTACTATTTGTTATTAATAGTTTTAAATGGTTATAAATAGGACCATGTGCTATATTCAATTATAAATGGTTATATTGGTTCTGATTTAGTTGAAGAGATAGAAAATAAACATATATTTTCATAGTTAATTAAATAAAAAAATTGCGCATGAGTGGAGATGAGGTGGCCCACAACTCAAGTTTTAAATAGAGGGACAACACACAGTCCTTTCATATCTTTTAAGAAAACAACGGATTTATGAAATAAAGTGGGTGAAAGGAGGGGTTGTACGACATGTTTCAGAAAGTTGTGTGATGTACAAATTTCCCCAACCCTAAACTTAACTCTAGCCCCGTCATCGCATCCAGCCCCAATGTTGTCGCACCAAGCATGCCGTACCACAATTGTCCTCTTCTTCTTCTTCTTCTTCTTCTTCTTCTTCTTCTTCTTCTTCGATCACCACTAACCCTAGCCTATCACTTTACCGTTGCCCCGACGCCACCACTTTGTTGCCCCTCCATAGCCTTACTTGCCTCACAACCACAGTATAATTAGGCCAAGCATCCTCTAGCTAATATCTAACCTTGGTTTACTTTCTGCCTGTCGCCTTTCACCATGTCAATCCTAGCACTAGAAACTGTCTTCAATTTTAACCTCCCACGCCTCCAAATCTTAGCTTATTAGTGCACAAACAAGTGAACAATCCACTAACCCTCCTGAACTAGCAAATTCTCCTTCACTCAAATTCTCTTTAGGTTACTAACCATGTCAAGATGATCAGGATCACCCCCTTCTTCTGGCGCGAAAGATCTTACCATTTTTGAAGGAACTAGAGCTATTTCAGTCGATTAAATGCCCTCACGAAGTGAATACGGAAGGCACTTATTTCTATTTTAGTAGTCTTTTTAGACATGATAGTTGTACTTTTTTGAAAGTCATGCTTTCTGGGTCATGTTGAATAGATTGCTTGTGTGTGACTAGGTCATGGTTTTCTGTTCTTGTTATTTAAGAGCTGAGCTTTGCTCTCCTTGGTTGCTTGCAGGTACAAAAGATGGCGGCTGAAACTGGTCTCGACTTCACTGATCAGATCATATCTTTGGAGTCTAAATATGAGCAAGTAATTTTATGTACTTTGATCTCTGCTTTAGCCCCATCAAGAGATGCCCTCTTTGGCATTAAAATTTTCTGCTTCCAGGAATCACCACTGATATCCATGTACTTAAATATTTCTCCTTCAAATGATATCATCCATTTTGCCCCTAATTGTTCTCACTATTCTTCATTATGCAGGCTTTAAAAGATCTATATACTCATCTCACTCCTATACAACGTGTGAGCATTGCTCGCCATCCTAATAGGCCAACATTTCTTGACCATGTGTTTAACATCACTGAAAAGGTCTGCTACTTTCTGAAGATAGTTACTTTATGTAATATATCCCCCTTGTTTTCTCTTGCCTGCTGTGTTATCCCAATATTATGGTCTTTATCATATGAAAGAAAATGGTTTATCTTTCTCTTTAACCTAACCAGTTTGTAGAGCTTCATGGTGATCGTGCTGGTTATGATGATCCGGCCATTGTGACTGGCATTGGGAGCATAGAGGGAAGAAGCTACATGTTTATTGGTCATCAGAAAGGTAGAAACACAAAGGAGAACATCCAACGCAATTTTGGGATGCCTACTCCCCATGGGTATGTATTGGCCTATTTACTGAAACAAAAATATGGAATTATCTCGACGACTTATTTCTGTACTTGTAAGAAGGTCTTTGTTCACATGGCAATGCCTGGCCACTTCAAATGGATTAAATTGGTTGATTCAGTAAAGGATCACTTCAATCAAATTAAGTTGTATTTGTTCACATGGCAATGCCTGGCCACTTCAAATGGATTAAATCGGTTGATTCAGTAAAGGATCACTTCAATCAAATTAAGTTGTTTTTGTTAAACTTTATAGTTGAATACGTTGACCAATTTATTTAATTATTTAATCTTGTTGTATTGTTGAGGATTCTATTCTAAAGGTTTATATGGTGCTCATATTGAAACAGTTACCGGAAAGCTTTGCGAATGATGTATTACGCTGACCATCATCGATTGCCTATCATCTCATTTATCGATACTCCTGGAGCTTATGCGGACCTCAAGTCCGAGGAGTTAGGTCAAGTATGTTTTTGACTCCTGTTGGCATCTTTACTCTGTATATAATGCATAGAAACATAGTGCATGTTGTCCTGAGCAGAATTTGTATTTATCAGGGTGAAGCCATAGCCTTCAATTTGCGGACCATGTTCGGTCTAAAAGTTCCAATTGTGACAGTTGTTATTGGAGAAGGTGGCTCTGGTGGTGCACTTGCCATTGGATGTGCCAATAAATTATTAATGTTGGAAAATGCAGTCTTTTATGTTGCCAGGTAATTTAAACGACCAATTCTTAATTGTTCTTCACTAACTAGATTCTTAAACTGTTATTGGATTACTACTCTTTGTTGTTTTTGTTATATAAGATTATTTTAACTGTTTGGTCTATGTAAGTACAATTTATGCTTGTACGATATAGTACCCAAATGCTTGTTTGTAGTAAGTAATACAGTCTACAGGACCAACATATTCCATGCTTTCACGTTGAAGAGTAGAACTAGACCATGCTATGTGCAATAATCTACAGGAGATGTTACAGACTTAGGATTGGGGGTTCAAATCCGCCATATGGTTTGCGCCTCCTCAAACCCCAACTATCTGACCATATCTGGATTTTGATCTCCCCTCATGTCTGAACACAGGCTTTGATAAAACCAATTCAAATTCCAGATTGGGATTGTATTAATGGATGGCTTCATTCAGCCTGCTGAATTTCCTTAACATTGCTGACTGGTACCAATTGCTAATGCTTTAATTTGCCTACGACATGCTTTGGATTTAGTCATCACTGACTTTAGGTCCAATTCCCTAGGGTCATATTTTAGTCATAATAACTGTTTCTTCAATTGTTTTCTACTGCTTTGAGTGCTTTAGGCTGTGTTTGGTTTTTCAGAAAATGGCAAAAGAAAATGAAAATGAAAGGGAAAAAGAAGAAAAGAACAAGAATTTTTTTTGATGGATTTTTTTGATTGTTTGGTTGATAAGAAAATTTGAAGAAAGAAAATGAAAGTATAGAGAGAGAGCTTGGAGGTAGAGTGTGGGTGAGAGGGGGAGAGAGTAGGAACAATGCCTATTATAAGGAGAAAATGTAGGGAAAGTATATATTGGTTTTGATTCTTCCCTTTTCTTTCCCTTCATCTTTTTCTTCGTTGTCCTTACTACCCAAACATAGCCTTAGGGTGCAGTAAATTGTGAAAAGTGTTATGAAAGTAGTTTTTCCAGTTCTATCAGTTCGTTCTTATATCAGTATAGGACTTGTTCTTATTATGGTACAACTTACATATTCAATTTAAATTAATTTAATCTTTGACCTTCTTGATTGTGATCAGAATCTATTAGACATGCAAATGGTTTAGGCTCTAAAGTAACTCATTTACATATAAATTCATGTTATTTCTCCAAACATCTTCAAAGGTTCTTAGTTTTGTGGTACTTAGACATACATTGACAAGTCATTTTTTTCTCTGTTCTAGCCTTTTCGACCTTCGCTTCCATCTTCACGAGTCTACCTCTTTCCACATAATATTAGCTTGTTTAGTTACTGAGACTTAATGTTCCTTTTATTGTTGCTCTAGGAAATGATTAGCATCACAATTGATCTGAATGGTAAGCCCTCAGTCATCTGTCTAATAGATTAATAGCCTATTATTATTATCTTATATGTCTCGAGCACATAATAAATGTATCATGGTGATACCATTGATGAACCTCAGTATGTTTTGATCATTTGCTTAAAGGGATTCAATTAACTAATGCAATAACCATATATATGTTAGAGGAATCCCCAATTCAAACTTCTATTGATCTATTGATCTTTTCTTCCACCACCTAGTAGTATGCAAGTTTTAGAATACTACCATAGTTTGCGGATGCTCTCCAAGAATTGGTAGTTTACGAGTTTTTATACCTTGAAGGTGGCTGGTGACAGATGATCTGTCACCGTGGATCTAGACCTCAATCAACCTTTGTATTATATCATTATCAATACCTATGGATATTTGGAGTGAAGGACCAGAATTCACTTCATGGCAAACATTTTATTTAACCCTGCAACCAAATTTTGAGGTGTATTTAACAAAGATGCTCATTGAAGATACCTCACCTTGTAGTGGTTCCATGATGCTTCTAGCATTACTATATAGATCTTTTAGTTGCAATATCTTGAGCTCCTTGTGCTTAAGGAGTCCAAGTGCGTGTTGCAGCAGACATTCTTGAATAGATAGGATCCAGGTTTTATTCAACCAAAAAAAAAAAAAAATCTAGAGTGTGTATGGTCCTACTCAGGAATCCAACTCCGACCAGGTGATTGATGTTTTGAGGAACTGTTGCTGATTCAATCAAGCACTTTGACAACCAGTTACACCAAAATATCAGTTGAGAAGATTGAATCTAGCCATATCCAAAATCAAAACCCTAGTTGAAGCATAGGACTGTAGTTGGCTGGGTCCGTCCCTGCCTAGTGGCATTTGTGCATATTGTGTTTCCTGATTTTATTTCCTCTTGATTTGTTGCACTCATTTTGGTTTTAATCATTTGCAACATTGCCTGCCTCATCAATCTGATAATACGGGAATGTTGTTGTGCAAACAGCCCAGAAGCATGTGCTGCGATCTTATGGAAAAGTTCAAAAGCTTCACCAAAGGTACTCAATCCGGAAATGCCTAGCCTGTCAGTGAGATCCCCACTAACTTAGAACAATTACTTATTACGACTTTCTAACCGTGCAGGCTGCTGAAAAGTTGAAGATAACTGCTACTGAGTTATGCAAGTTGAAAATTGCAGATGGAATTATTCCTGTAATATTCTTTACCTTGCAGTCTTTTTTTGGTTGAATATGTCCCCTTTTTCCCAGTTTGATCTTCGAATACTGTTTTCCTGAATTTACAGCCCAAAGGCAGGTATTAACATCAAAAGCTATCTAAACAGGCTTCTTTAGCCATTTAAGTGCTCTGATGACTCTGCAAATCTGGATTCTAAATCTGGTAGACAGTCATTATCCATGTCTTGCAGAGCTGACCATTAGACAAAGGCAATTAACCATTTGAAAGATTCACGTTTTCAGATTAGGACATATTACCTGTGTAGCATGGTGATGTATTTGATTACTGCCCTTTCCCTTTTGCGGAATTAACTGTTAATTTGATAGTGCATTCATCAAGTATGTCAGTCTTAGTCCACAGGTATCAATAGAGTATTGTGGCAAGAAAACTTCATTGGATAAATGTTGCCAAATGCTGATATGTATTAGAATTTATAGATAAGAGTATACAATGAGGACATACAATTTGCTGCACTAAAAGTTACATTAATGTCGCATCAGGCGACGGTCTCCCCAGACCCTGCCTAAACGGGAGCCTCGTGGCACTCGAAGTCTGGGACTCCCTGGGATATAAAAGTTCCATTACAGTCATGGACCTATAGTCTGGCACATACTATACGAGTCGTACCACAAACATCTTAAAATCTAAACTTTGCCCTTTTTTGCTAGTCTTTATCTTTCTATTCATACAGTTTAACATTTGTTCTTTTAATAGGAACCTCTTGGTGGTGCACATGCTGATTCATCTTGGACATCCCAACAGATTAAACTTGCAGTGGTTGGAGCAATGGATGTATGAACTAGCTGCAATATTCTGTGGAAAACAAGTTAATTAATTAATATTCACAATGTCTCATTTTTATTTAGGAACTCATGGAGATGGACACTGCCCAGCTATTACACCATCGGATGCTCAAATTCCGTAACATCGGAGGGTTTATAGAAGGGGAACCCGTCGATCCAGAAAAGAAAATCAACATGAAGAAGAAAGAGGAGCCTATTGAACTAGAAAATCTTGGAACTACTTCTAACCTTGAATTAGAGACAGAGGTTGAGAAACTGAAGCAGCAAATATTAAAATCAAAGGAAGGCACCTCACCTGAACCAATAGATGTGGGTGTAAATGAATTGGCTGAGAAAGTGAAGAAGGATGTTGACCAAGAGATTACTATGGTTGCTGAATCCATGGGTTTAACGGACAAACTTGATATGCTCAGGAGTGAGATTGCAAAGGCAAGGACTACTCCCGAACAACCGATGGATGCCAGCCTGAAGGACAAGGTTAATAAACTGAAGAAGGAGCTTGAGGAGGGTCTATCACAGTATCCCAATTCCGGAATCTTAAATGATAAGCTTAATATGCTAAAGGAACTATCCAGGATCCAGAAACTAATGCCAATGAAGCAGGAAATCAATAAGGGATTGAAAGAGATCATGAATCGCCCTGATTTAAAGGAGAAGGTAAACCTGCTGAAGAAAGAAATCTCAAATACAGGAGCATCAAAGGCTTCTGATCTGGATGATGACCAGAAGGAGAAACTTCTAAGGGTTAAGAAGGAGATAGCATCTGAACTGGAAAAAACATTGAAGTCCATGAATCTGGATGTTGAAACCCTACCCTCTAACCCAATCTTATCAGAAATAAAAGAAAAACTCAAAGAACTGGATCTTGAGATTAAAGAAGGAATACGGGATGCTATTAACAACTCAACTGATCTGAAAAATAAAATAGAGATTCTGAAATTGGAAGTGGAAAATGCAGGAGAATCACCTGATGCTGAAACAAAAAGTAAGATTGTGGACTTGAAGCAGCAGATCGAAAAAGGCCTCAAAGAGGCCATTAATTCTTCTGCCTTGATCGAGAAGTATGAGACATTGAAACAGGAGATGGCCAAGGTTTTTCCAGCAAATGTTGTGGAAGAGCGGTTCTCAGGCTTATCAAATGGAGGTTTGAAGCAGGATGTTCTTCAAAACAAGCCAACGGTCGGGATTAATGTGGGTTCAACAGGCAGCCATAGCTAAGTGTGAGTAATATATCCAGCACCTACCATTTATTGTTCACTAGGTAACTTCTGTTAACATTAATGCATTTGCAGTTTTTAACCTTAATGGTTTAAAATTGTTTGATATTGGAAGATTCAGATCCCTTTTGTAGACTAAGTACAGCTTGCTGATGCAAGCCGGAGAAGTTTTAATCTCAGACTTCTTGCATAGCTACAATGGCACTGAATAATTATCTTGGTTTTTTTTTTTTTTTTGAAAGTTCATCCTGTATATTGATTTCAAGCTCAAAATTTATTTATGCTGGCAATCATTGATTAAGATTATAGGATGATGATTTGACAACACATTAGTACTTCCTTCAAACAAATAATTCTGCAACCAAAAATGGTCATTCTTTATAAAACCATAAGAGTTGTCTATGTTTCCCTGTTCTTGTTTCTAAGTGTGATTTAGTGTTGGACTGTCTATTGAAGAAACTTATATCATGCTTGGCAGAAGCAGACGCACCCTAGGCTTTCAGTTTGATGCTATATATATATTTACTTGTTCTATTAGAAATTCACAATTTAAAGGTCGTCTTGGATAGGATTTTAACCAAGAGGTCTTTAGTTCAATTCTCTCTAGTAGATATGATAAAGATAGGGCTTTGGCATGAAACCAATATGTAGATTAACCTTTCTTGATGATGCAGTTCAAGTGCATACAAACCTTGGATCTACTTTCCAAGCCGCCTTAGGAAGAGTCTAGACTGGAAAAGTAAGGTATGAAAGTGAAAAATCTACTATGAGTAGTCATATATGATAAACTCTAGACTACATTGGAACTAAATGGGATAATTTCATTAGGGCTCTAGGCAAGCATATATAGGAAATACAAACATGATAAAGACAAAATAGACAACTAGATAATAGCTAGCCTATGTGATATCAATGAAACCATGTAGAAAAGGAAATTTTGTGTGGCACTAAGCATAGACTAAATAGATCCATATGCTTGAACACACCTACTGTATCTAACATAAACCAAAGAACTAAAAGCAATGACACACGAAAGTTATTTTTACTGTCAACATGTTCTCATTTCACTTGGGTGCCAATACCATGGCCAACATGACGTCATACCAAATTGGTGCCAATTCTACCGATGCTGTTCCTCTAAACTGGTGCCAATTCGTTAGAGCCAGCAATTACCGACACTGGCATGAGGTGTTCCCATAAGAAAGTAGAAACATAGTTGGCTACTAGAAGATTAACCTCATATTCTATGGGTAAATGCTTTACAAAGCAGGGAGGACCTTTCTTAAATTCTTATAGAATAGCATCTATTTGAAGTCAGAAGATGATATTATTTGTTATGGGTAAATGTTTTTCTGTTATAGTTGGACAGAAAGCAAAACGAGATAATGCATGTGGATCAAGTCAGTTTGATCCAATTCTCCTAGAATAAGAAGAGTCTAGATTGAAATGGTAGATTGAATAAAGGTGAATGCTTTCTTCTCAGCTGCAAAACATAACCCACATAACAAATAAATATTAATTACGAGGGTGTGCTAATATGCAAGTTGTCAAACTAGAGCAAATCTATAGCACCAAATGTTTGGATATGCAAGTGGGTAAATTCAGTTGAACAAATTCTCGACTTTTCACTTTCATTTTATTTTCCGTCAAAGCTTACTATGACAATTAACTAGGATTCTAGGAATATACTGTTTATTTGTTCAGGGCAAACTAAGATGTACGTCTATCAAGCTTGAAATGAAATAGGTGGAATTAACTAATGTTGTGGACATAAAATTATGCATTTTTAAGATTGTTGGATTCTGGGAAACTTTCTGTTATATAAAATTATGCTCAAGCCTCACATTTTGCTTGTGATTCATGACATTCAGCGGGTTCGTTATCCCATGATCCAAGGCCTCCAAGAGCTGAAGGTTCCTCAGGTTATTTACAAATTACAATCGGTAGAAATTTATTTATATTCCTGATTTATATTTCTGTGGTCAAAGTACCACTTGACCAGGTAGCATGGCATGGTAGAATAATCTAACTGATTTAATTTATTGCTGAAAATTTTTATTTGTTACTGGGATGCATTCACGAGTTAATGTCTTTTAAATGAAGAAGCTTGTGATGATCATCCTTTGATCCTATAGTTTGTTTTGTTGGAAAGCACTCACATAATTTATTTGATGCAGGTGGAGGACTAAAACCAGAAGTGACCGGACAATTGAGAAAAATGAGAATGAACCATCTCACATGACAAGTAAACCGAATTGCTAAACTGTTGAATATGCAAGGAGCCAAGAATGCCGATGATGAGGAGTGTAGACCTCTCTGCTTCGGATTTTTTTTGTTTGTTTGAGGTGATTCTCATTAATTAGATTATTCTCAATAAGTTTGCCAGGTGAGATTTCATTCAAGAGGTACCTACATCAGAAGATTTTGTTAGCAGTGCTGCCCAATAATATTTCTTGATTTTGAGTTTTTGGGAGTAGGGACTTGGATTTCTGCTGGAAGCTCCAGCCATTCAATTAATAAGTTTCTTGTCTATCATTTCACAATTTTTTAGTATGTTGAAACCGTACATGAAAGCTCGGTTGTAATATGTGCACGAGATTTTTCGACCACTCTCGAAACAATTGTTGTGGTGACCAGCAGCTACATGGATGGAAAATGCATGGTATTCTGAAGTAACTGCTGAGAAGAAAATTGATTTGAATGTTCATCTCATCATGGCAATCAGCTTTGCCTGTAATTGAAACAGTTGAACTAAGATTGTTACCAATTGTTATGTGCATGACATTTCAATCATTCCATATAAGATCTTACGAACGGTTGCTGTCTGGAGCTATCACCGAAGTACTGAACAACCCATCCTTGAGGATCCAGCCCTCGATCATGACCTTCGTGCTCGCTAGGGATGGCAATGTCCCCCCGAACCCGACGGGGACCCGATTTTTTTACCCGATGGGGACGGGTTTGGGGATTTAAAAACGGAGATGGGGGCGGGGATGGGGATTAAAATAATTCTCCGGTCGGATTCGGGGACGGGTATGGGTATAGTACTCCCCGCCCCGGTAAATCCCCGACCCCGATTACTTATACCCATATTCATATGTGCAATCCATTGGAAATGGTATGATTCATGATCTATCTAGTATATATTTTATGAAAACCATATTTTATTAACATACCTTGTACTTTTTTTGGCATGGAAATAATTTTTTCAGCTTATAATGTACAAAAAAATTGTTAACGGACGAGTGACGAAGACGATAAAATTTGGCCCCGAAAGTGTTAATGGGGCTAAGTCGACGACCGGGACGGGGATGGGGATGAGGACGGGGAATGCATTGTTTAGCGGGAATGGGGATGGGGGTAAAAAATTAAACCCGACGGGGAACGGGGATGAGGATGGGGATTTAAATACTACTCGGGGGGATGGGGATGGGGGATATGGTCCCCGACCCCAACCCACCCCGTTGCCATCCCTAGTGCTCGCCCCCTGATCGGCTGGAGCGAGATGCCGATGCCCAGCTTCGGAGATGACAACATGGGTCAACAGCCCCCACCTCTGCATGTACCTCTCAAACCTCCCTTTCCTCTCCCACTCCATCTCCTTCATCGACGCCTCACCCTATCCCCCTATCGAAAATCCCTTGGTTAACCATCTCTCCCTCACCAGTTCATCATGAACTTGACGCTCTTTCTTCATCCAAACAAACTCCTTCGAGGCCCCAAGTGTTTCCTTCACCTCCACTTTGCTCAGGACGACCATCTAGCTTTCATAAGGCTTCTTCTTGGTCGGATCGCATTCTGCAGCCAATCCAATACCTTATTATTCCTAGCAACGGCTGCCTCCACCCACTTCTCTTCCCTGGTTAGCCTGGCCTCAATGTTCTGAATTATTGATTTCGGAGGGGTTGGCAGCGATAGAGAAGCCGGTGCCCATGGGGTTGTCTAGGAAGAGGAAACCGAGGAGATCACCAAGAAGTTACCGAGCATCGGTGAGCAGCCGGGGTCTCCGTCCGTCGAGCCATATAATGTGCAGGATGTGAGGAGCGAGGAGAAGAGGAAGAGGAAGGTAAGAGAGTTCTAATTTGCAGGATGAGGTGTGGGTTGCCTTTCTAACTAATTTTTATCATTCCCATAATAAATGTTACTGTTTTTGTCCATCTTGTTGGCAATTGTTAGCAACTATCTGAATTATTGATGCCTTCAAGCATATAAATTTGCAACTTCGACTGCAGCAAGTAAATCCGAAACATAAACTTAACTCCCCACGATTGGATTTAGCCTTAGGAATTTCATCATCAAGACAGGGCTGCTTCGCCTTGACCCAAGATTCTGGTGCTCTCATCTCCCATCCATCTTGTAAGGAAAACACTAACATAGCAAATGAATGGCTGGTATAAGCCATAGGGGACCCTATATATTCTACAAATTCGCACTAAGAGCATCTCCAACCCTACTCTATTGTGACTTTAGAAAAAATGGTTGCCGCATAGGAATGACAAACTTTCATTCCAAAACTTCTTCTCCAATGCAAATGTAGAATAAAACATGAAGTTGACATGGCAATGACATGGCAAGGAGAATGTGAAGTTGGTTGTCTAGATCTAGACAATGCACTTCACAATGACTTTGTCTCCACATCATCAATTATGAATAGAAATATCTATTCTACTATATAATAGGAAAACTTGATGGTGAAACTTTTGAATTCTAAAAATACCCTTACATGTCTATACTAATTAAAAATGGTTCATTAATTTTAATAAGAACAACTTAGTAATTATGAAGACTACCTTTTGGTCTTCCTAAAGAGTCTTCCTAAATTAATTAAAAGAATATTAAAATACGTGCAAGGCACGTGCACATATGCTAGTTTATAAAAAAGTTGAAGAAGTGGAGGAGTTGCCTTGGAAGTTGGAAAAAATATTTTTTATTGTCTCCTCAATACTTTTGCATTGGAGAGAATTTTTCTATCTCATTGTCTTTTGAGATATAATTTTGCCACATAAACAAGACATTGTCTTGTGGCTCATGCCACATAGGAGCCACCTAAGACTCACAACACTTAGAGCATCTCCAACCCTATTGTGAGTTTAAAAAAAATGGTTGCCACATAGGAATGACAAACTTTCATTCCAAAAATTCTTCTCCAATGCTAATGTAGAATAAAACATGAAGTTGACATGACAATGACATGGCAAGGAGAATGTGAAGTTGGTTGTCTAGATCTAGACAATGCACTTCATAATGACTTTGTCTCCGCATCATCAATTATGAATAAAAATATTTATAAAAAAATTGAAGAAGTGGAGGAGTTGCATTGGAAGTTGGAAAAAAATACTTTTTATTGTCTTCTCAATACTTTTGCATTGGAGAGAGTTTTTCTATCTCATTGTCTTTTGAGATATAGTTTTGCCACATAAACAAGACATTGTCTTGTGACTCATGCCACATAGGAGCCACCTAAGACTCACAACACTTAACAAGACAATAGGGTTGGAGATGCTCTTAACAAGACAATAGGGTTGGAGATCTCCTTCACTCGTTCTCACCTACACCATTGAAGTAATTCTTCGAAGAGTGATATTTTTTGCTGCACACTTGCAGCGCTGTGACTCCAATTCCGTTGGTAGTCTCTAGTCACCTTCGCCTTCTCCAGCCAAGGTGCGGTGAACATTTCGTCATGAAATGATGAGAAAATGGAATATAGAAAATTTTGAGGGTTATGGACATGTTTGATATGGTCTTCTTTGTATATATCAGTGCCTAGTTTTCAGCGGCAGATTTTATATATTATCAGTGCCCAGGTTGATATATCAAATGTGGTCATTTTATACATCGGTTTCCAGTTTTTATATATCAAGAATTGGCAGTTGTGTGTAAAATTTGTCATGTACATTTGTTTCTGGATACACTCCTGCTAGATGGAGTTTTTGATACATTGTTCTGTCGCTAAAATTGATTCTGGATACACTACTAAAATTGTTTTAACGACATGGGCTAAAATTGTTTTAACTGCCAGATGGAGGTTTTTTTTTTTCAACCAGGAAAGCTGCTTGTTTATCAAGAATTGAAGTACTACAATTTTCCTTATTTTAACTTGATCAATGGTAAACTTATCGAATTTATATATGGTGACTATATCACTTGTGTGGTGACATCCGAACATTGAAAGTCCCCATTTTTAATTTCCACTTACATTTTCAAGTGATCATCCAAACAAAATACTTTGAAACTCCCCACTTGCACGAGAGAAAATCCTACGTATCTAAACACATTTTCACATTTTGGAAAGTAAATGCATTGAAAGTGAAGTGAATTATACCATGGTGAAAAATGCCACTTAACACTTTCGTGAGGTTATCGCAATCCAAACAGGTCCTAAGTGAATCTCAACACAGTTTTTTCCGCTTCGAAACATAGTCACTTGTTTGATTTCAGGCGATTCGAGTGCTAGACAAGCCTGGTAATGCTTTCGAGGTTTTTTCTCCATCTCATAGACTATACATTGGAATCTATGAAACTTCCTTAGGTTACTATGAATAATCAGATGAACGCTCCTCCATGCATGAAAACTCAGATACTGATACTGGCATATGTAACACTCTTCAAGTCCACCGACAGATGCTGCAACTTTTCCTTGATGACCCATATCCAGCAATGTGCAAGCCATCTTCTGCAAACATTTGTCAATATCTGAATCCAGACACAGTTCCTGTTTGCAGCGATCAATTTCTAGCGGGCAAATTACTTTAACTATCCCTATGTTTTACACTTATTACAGAAACTACCCCTACTATGAAACTAATTACGCGAACCACCCCTATAGTTTCTATTTTCTATAAAAATATAACACTAACTACCCCTATGTTTTATAAAATTTCTAAAGGAGAGGGGTGGTGAGTGTAATTAGTTTCAAATAGGGGTAGTCTCTGTAATACTCATGAAACATAGGGGAGGTTGGTGTATTTATTTCAGAACCAATGATTTATTTTGACTCAAATCTATGCCAAATCCTCCTCCTCTAAGCTGACATAAAATTTACACACTAGTGAATTTTGATTTTACCATTTCTCGTTAGATGGGTTAGGTCTCTATCTATAATTCTCTATCTAGGCCGATGAAGAACCTGGCATGTGCGATGTGGGACATCGACAACGTCGGAGGACAGACAAAAAATGGTCACGATCTGAGCTGACGTGGGTCGGAATGGGACACCCGTGCATGAAAACTCAACGGCTAGGACGCCGTGCGTACAGTCGAGGACTGGCACCATTCTACCACGGGTATAAACGACGACCGACCACGCGGCCCGTCGTGCGGCACCGTAAGGACGTCGTAGAGACGTCGTGCGCATAGAACGGGTGGCTGAACGACATCGGCTGTCATAGGCATCGTGAAGACGTCGGAGGCGCCTTCGACGTCGTGGGCGAAACGATGCGTTGAGTTGTGGACGTCGAAAGACGTCACGGCCATCTCGTGGAGCTCTGGAGTGCGCGGAGTGCGCGAGGCATGCGTGTGGGACGATGATGACAAAGCCAGTGCGGACAAGACCCGCACGAAGAGCCCGAAATGATATGACGACTGGCTGAAAATCGTGTGCGAGAAGACACGATTTAACTAAGCCCGCATGTGCTGAAAATATATATATATATATATATATATATATATATATATATATATATATATAATTCTCTATCTACAAGGCCTCTTTTGTTCGCAGAAAGGAAATGAAATCAATTCTTTGCTCTTTCCTTTCCTTTGAAAAATTGTAATTCCACCAATTTTTCTTTTCGCTGTTTGAAAAAATCAAAGAAATTGAAAGGAAAAACTGAATTCTTAGATTGGAAAAGTAAGTCCTTGGATGGATGAAAAGAACCAATTTTTCCCCTTTATTTGTACTTTCTTTGAGAATCATTTTACTTTTCGTACTCCTTTTCATTGGGATCCAAACACAGAAAATGAATGACTTTTCTTTTCCAAGATCATGATTCTGCGAAGAAGACGTTGCCCAAGGTTCATCGATTAAATCTAGGGCATGGTATAATTGATTTTCATATAAGCAAGTTCTTTTAGATGAAAGTGTGCTGCAGGACGAAATGTTGTCCATTTCGGCACGATATTCGTAACATTGACATACAAAATTGTGGTCAGGAAGGCAACAGTTAGTGATAAACTTTGTGTTTTAAATATACAAATACTCCTAAACAACATTCACATCCAAAATAGCCTCAGAGAAAATCATCCAAAAGCAGCAGAAACATTACCTAATTATCAATCCTGCTATGAAACTCCATTGCCTCTCTCTTATCCATCTGTTTCCTATTGTTGTTCATGGCTATGACACCATGCTTTTATATGTTAGGAGAAGAAGAGATGATGACAACTACTAAATTCCTAAATTTATAGAGGAAATAATTCTTTCAATAAAATTAGCATACCTAGAGTACTAGAGTTTATTCTTATTTACAAGAAGTAAGAGTACAAATATAGTCAATATAGAAAGAGTATGATAACTTAAAAGTTGAGAATAGACAGAAAAAACTAATATAGGAAGATAAGACTAGTGACTCAGTTTGCGAAAGAGAGACTAAATCTTTGACTAAACCTCAAAGATTGACTCAAATAACCAACATAACCAAGATATTAATCCTAAAACACACTAAAATTGGTGTGGACTCAAAAAATGAGTAGACCGTTCCGATCCCTTATTTCCAACACTTACAATAGAAAATTAGTCAAATTCACCAACTCAGGATATACATTAGACCAAACAATCTTTGTAATTATGTACACAGGAAGATTTGAATGTTTTAATAAAAATTATATACCTCAACCAAAAACTATAACTTTCTATCATATTACCTTGGAGGAATATATTGTTGCAAGAGGCGCTCTATCATCTCACTGCTCTAGCTTGTAATGTATTAAATTGGCAAGCTTGAAATTCTGCTTGCCTAAACATGGTCCCCTGAATGCATCCATATGGCTGCTAATTACACTTGCGATCCTGATTCCTTGACTATGCAACTGAACTCTTCTGCCAGAGAGGTATTCCCAGCTCTCCATCTGAACCTCGTCCTTGGATCTGAACAATAAAACATGAGTCATGACAACCAACTATTTTTAAAAAAAAGTAAGTTAGCAGAAGAATGTAAACAATATAATGAAGAAAAAAAGTGTTTCGTTGCATTTATTAGCACAATTTATTGACACGTCCGACATTCAATTGAGGTGATGTTTCCCTCTAGTTACCTTCTACAGTTAAGGAGAGGCATTTCCAATAGTCTACGTGTCATTTGCTCTTAGATGTGACTCTTTTTCCAAGATGCTTCCTTTGGAAGAGGTATGATGTGAAATGTAAACATAGTCTCAAAAAAAGAAAAAGAAATGTAAACAGTAAGTTCGAAACAGGAACTTGCTTTGCTGAAAGTATGTAGAGACCCTCAGGTTTAATCTTGCAGAATGCAACTCTAGAACATGTTTATTATAAAATCACAGCTTGAGTCGCGTCCACATCCACACACTTGGTGATTGCCATAGATTCACAGACTTTATACTGTAAAATGTCCAGTTTACCTACCCGCTAAACATGAATAATAGATGAGTTGTTTTTAAGGACCCAAATAATATCATTTGCTTTCTTGCATCAAATTTGCGTCCAAAGAGGTTGTGAGGTCTCTGTGTGAATTTGGACCCACTTTTTTTTTAGTTTACAATAGCCAGAATAGGAAATGGGCAGCAAAATAGCAAAACAGAGATGTATAAAATAAAATATTCGAGAAAAAAAGGTCTCATAACTGTCAATAGTAGAATATAAATATAATACGTTAAAGAAAGTTATACAATGAGGAAAACAGAGACCATCATAATTTGTATAACATATAGTCAGTCTACAGAAACTGCACACGAACAGAGAAGAAAAGACACGACCAAGGAACATATATATGAAAATTCAGATCATAAAATTAAACACTAAACCAAACAATAATCTGAAGTATTAAATAGAACTGCTGTGGGTAAAGAAGACAAGATGTAACTAGTGCTAAACATCCATCAGCCTAATGGAGGTGAGGATCTAAAGCATGGAAGAGAAAAGACATATGAGAGAGAGAGAGAGAGAGAGAGAGAGAGAGAGAGAGAGAGAGAGAATAAGTCTTGAAACACATAAATATTAAGAAAAGTGAGATTAATGTCTGTGAGACATGGGTAAAGACTGCAATCAACTTTATGACCTAAAGCATATGCTTGCCCAGTTTCAGTCTTGAAACACATCAAAACTGCAATCAATTTATCTTGCTTGAATCATAGGAAGAACGTCCTCCTCTATCTTACCATCATGTTAATTAATCCTACATAACAAAAGAAGATCACTCAATGTGAACTAATCCCTCACCTTTTCTTGTATTTTTAAGAAGTTCCACTTCATATAACTCAAATTTCTCTTTTCTTGATCCTAAAACTTCTTTACACATTTCCGTTATAGAAACTAACACTATCTAATACCATCAATTAGCATCATTGGCAAACAACATAAAACATGGATCTAAGGTGACCATATAACAAATATAAATGAGGGAAATAGGAGAGGGAAGTTTGGATGGATTGAGTCATAGTTCAATAGCATTTATCCGCAATACTCAAAAGTACAACGTCCTTATTGCAGTTTATTAGGGCTGAAACTGGGCAACTTCTGTGATCTTGATTGCAGTTTAATGTCTGTGAGACATGGGTAATCTCAATTGTCCATGGGTAATTTTGATAAATCAAGTATGAAAAGAATAATCCTTCTACTTATGTCATGAGGCAATTGAAGATAACCTAAATCACTTCAAGGGTCGTTAGATCTTAGTATCATTTCATTCTTTTCTTTATCATGTATATTATTGCAATTCACAAGTCTCCACAAGATCTTAACATCGTCTCATTCTTTACTTTAGCATATATGTTTTCTTCAAGAAGTTTTGAACTACGGCACAAATGAGCAGGCCTACTTTTCTAAATTCTAAAGATAAATTCTAGACTGGCACTCCCTTCTATGGGATATCCTACCATAAGGGTTATCCTCAACTGAACTTATAAGGGAACTCCCACACTGTTATGTTGAATTTTATATAATCTAGCTATAACATTTCACTTGGAGAAAAAAGGATGTTCCTATAAAATGGTGAAAGATAGATTCATAGTCTAGAGTAATGAAGTAGGAAGCAACAACGGTCCGTGTACATCTTGTGTCGTGTCAGACACATATAGGGCACGACACAGAAACACCATAATACACTTAGACACACTAAAAATAAGTCTTGTTTGTGTGTTTCCATACCCACATCATGTCGTGTCATATTCATGTTCAACATAGGTAATGAATAACCAAGGATAAGGATTATATTTTCATGGCAATATAAACCTTGATACAGATATATTTTGCTGCCTAGCTGTTTGGAATGGATGGAATCGAAGTCCTACCTCCTTTCATGCACAACTCACCAACCAAAATAATTCTTGATGTTTATGATATTTTCGAAGATGATGTTCTATTGCTGGGAGAACTAATAAAGGTTACCAAGTTATTCTATGATAATATCTTGTTTCATATTACAAGTAACATGGATATGAGAAAATTACCGCATAATCAATGACATCCGGTCATCGAAGCCTGCAGAAGTGAGGCTCTGTATGGTGGTGTTCCTATTACTTGTAGGCTGTCTTGTAAAGAAAACCAAAGACCAACCACTAGCTTGAAGTTTCATGCACAGTCTTAAGACAATTGAGCCGGCGAGAAATTTCACATCTTCTACCTGCTTTGTACTGACAACAAGTTCAAGTATAAGAAATGACCATAAGAAACCAATATAAAAAGCAGGACAACTGCTACAAGTTCATTTAGGTGTATGCTGATGTACCTAAGTTCAGAAGATATGTAATTGTCGGTAATATCCAATAAGAATAAATCATCTGCATCCATCAATATCACATCCAAACGATCATTATCCGGCTTTAGATTACTGAAGTAGTTTTCTACGATCTGTGTTGTTAGATTCACATCTCGTAAAAACTGGCCTTCTTTAGTGTAATACAGAACATATTGCTTGCAGATTGTGGGAAACTCGTCTACTTCCAAGTTGTTAAGCTCGGCATGAAAAGCATAAAGTTTACAATAGTCATAATGAACACTTGCTTTAGACTTCTTGATAACTCCACTTTGCCTATTTTGGCAGGAATCTAACATCACAGTCAGAGAAACCAGCAGCGTAAGCATCAAGATTCCAATAGTCACAAGTGCAGTGACAAAGACAGTTGCAGCAAACGATGACATGTATACACCATTTTCGGTCACATACTGGCTTCCCATTTCTGCACAGATACTTCATAATTAGAAGAGATAAGACAATGCTAGCAGATGCTTTACTCGTACTATTTTTAAAATGTCGAGCACTGTTCAATTTTTTAATTATAAGTTTGTATAAAGATGATCAACTATAAACAATCTCTCCTGTTTTAGAATCAGGGTTGTAACGTAAACATCATGCCACCAAACCATAGTTGGGTCTGCTAGGAGAAAGCTTGTAGAAATGCTAGAAATGTGATTGGTGTATCGACTAAGCCATCACATCTGCAACCTATTGTCACACTTGATAAGTTCAAGGTTACCTAATATTGGCACTAAAAGGTTTCCCGCAACTACACCTAAACTCTCAAGTGTTAGTAATAGGTTATATGTTATATTATTCTAATAGGCAACCGCATGTCGAAGGCCCAACTGGGTAGAAAGCTGGATTCATGCAGTGGTATAATTTCTTTTTCTTTTTTTATAAAATCCTCTTAAAACGTGCACTAGATAGATTGAACCTGTTACCATGTCAAAGTCCCTGCAGTGCAGTAACACTCGAGAGTGCTAGTGAGGTTGGGGTTATGGATTTATATTATTCTGATGTAAACCATAAAAGAAAAAGCTAATTGAATGTTTCTACACTGAGTTACTTCTATCAGAGCATCTCCAACCCTATTGTCTTGTTAAGTGTTGTGAGTCTTAGGTGGCTCCTATGTGGCATGAGCTACAAGACAATGTCTTGTTTATGTGGCAAAATTATATCTCAAAAGACAATGAGATAGAAAAACTCTCTCCAATGCAAAAGTATTGAGAAGACAATAAAAAATATTTTTTCCAACTTCCAAAGCAACTTTTAAGACAACTACTCATCTTCTTTCTTTTTTCTAATATTTTTTATTCATAATTGATGACATGGAAGAGAAGACATTGTCAAGTGCATTGTCTAGAACAAGACAATCAACTTCACAATGTCTTCTTTAATTTTTGCCACATAAGCTTCACAATTGACTTGACAATTGCATTGGAGAAGAACTTTTGAATAAAATTTTGTCATTCCTATGTGGCATTAACTTTTTTCCAAAGTCACAATAGGGTTGGAGATGCTCTCATGTTACTCGTACTTTTTTGTTAGGTTGAGATGGATAGGGAACAGACCTCCAAAATTTGTGCATCAGATGTTCCCATACCAATGTTTCTTGTTATTTAAGATAAAACACAGGTATCATACTAATTGGAGCCTTCTCTGAGAGGATGTGCTTCTCAAGTTCTTCCATCATATCTTCACCGAACAACAGCTGTTTTTGTATGATATGAATTGCAATCAAAAGAATTTACATCAGCTATCATGTTTCATTGTCAACACTTCCCACCCACTCCAACTACTGGCAATACCATTCAACTATTTAGTTCCTCCAACCAGTGAGATATACCTATATAGTTCCTCAAACCAGTTTTGGAGTAAACAGAAAATTAACTTGTGCTGCAGCGATTTGGATGATAGATATGAGAGAGCATTTAATAATCAGCTGAAAACGCCAATTCAACTATTTGTAGAAATGGCAATGCAATTGCTGGTAACATCCTGATATATATCCTCTTTTGGCTACAGCTAAGGCCTAACTGTTGATAATGATAAACTTAAACACATTTAAAAGTTTAGACTACTATGTAGATTACCTAGAATTACTACCTACAGTTCTTCAGCATACTCTCATCTCGAGAAAAGGCTATCAAGCATTCCTGTCAAATCTAAGCGACTTCTGATTCATATTCAAAATCCTACTGTGGGGGCGAAAAGGGTTGCAGTGGGCTTGCAGTCAAACTCTATCATGTAACATGTTAACCTCAAAAGTACAAGAGAACGAAAAAACTAACAACTCTATCATGTAACATGTTAACCTCAAAAGCCTACAAGACAATGAAAAAACTAAGAAGAAGATATACGCACACCTAAATTCCTAAAGATGCATACATAGTCATTTCGACATGACACAGAACGACCCTCGTGTGTCGCGTGTGTTTTTGGGTACTAAGTAGGTCTAGGGCCGGCCCAGGGGTAAGCCTGACAAGACTTTGGATTTGGACCCCCCCACCCCCGCGCTGGGGCAACCCTCTAGAGGCTTAGCATGACCTTACAAGAGGTTGTGGTCGCTGGTGATATCCTAGGATTGATCCATAATAAGGGGCAACCAAAATTAGCTCCGGATAGGGCAACCCAAACAAACACCCCCCCTCCCCCCCTCCCCCGAGCGGGCCCTGAGTAGGTCTCAAAAAGTCGTAGGAATTACAGAAAAGAAGAAGAAGACGTTACTCTCTAATATCTCAATCATGTTTTGCACGATCGCGATCGTGTCAAATCACTTCCAACCATGTGTTTGGGCCCCTTTGGAAACCAGACATGTATTCAACACGTGCGTTGAGAGGGTATCGTGTCGGATACGTGCTAGACACGGACACGACCCTCCGGAGGAGAAATCTTAGTCCAGATGCCAAGTTACGATCCAAGGCTTCTACCAACAAGACATGCAGTCAACAAACGCATATTGATTTGTTTTCTTTTATATCGACGAAATACCTGATCCCCTTCTGCTCAGAAGGCTGTGGCTAGAGTCTCCGGAGTCGGCGTGGTGGTCTGGGAAGGAAGACATGGAAGAGAAGAACCAACCAAATCAATATGTCGATATGTTACACTTACAAACACCCATCCATTTCTCCTCCAATCCACAGATTCAAACATCAGCTATTTCCGTCAAACATATCTGCCTACACAAAAATATATACATCAAACTAAAGTCACATTTCCAGATAAATATACCTATATTATGAAAAAGAAAAACAGAAACAAGAAACAAGTATTGACTGGCTGAGGGTGAGATACATCAGCTATTTCCGTCAAACATTTCCAGATAAATATTCCTATAATAGGAAAAAGAAAAAACAGGAACAAGAAAAAAAAATAGAAACAAGAAATAAGTATTGACTGGCCTGAGAGTTAGCTATTTCCGTTAACATCTTTCCCCACACAAAAATATACATCAAACCAAAGCCACATTTCCAGATAAATATCCCTATAAAAGAAAAACAGAAACAAGAAACAAGAAAGGAGCAATAAGTATTGACTGGCCTGAGAGTGAGATTGAAGATGCTGAGATCTGTCAACCGCCATAGAGACGAATTATTATTAGGGATCTCCGACATCATCATTAATAAAAAAAATTCATTAGGTGCTGAGTACAAGTATTTGTTTACTCGTTCATTTATTCCAGGAAGAGAGGAGGAACAGGACAAGAAAAGAGTGGATATGTATTGACACACAGTAAATTGTGTGAATAAATGTGGAAGTGTGAAGAAGGAATGAGAAAGAAACAGTCTGATCCAGATATGAAAAGAAGGATAGCCAGGTTGGCAGGAGAGAGAGACATATATGATCGGATTCCAGTATTGTGAGGGCGTGATCTGGGAGAGAGAAATGAATGCTTGCTTGGTTGTATTGTATTATTAGTTTGTTCACTGCTGCTAGACCATGACAGACTGGGTAGTATTCCCATGTCCCTACCACTACCACTAGCAAAGTTTGATTGGAGTACATTAAGCAATTCCAACCATAACCTTGGAGAAATTATCCAATGGCATAAAAATGAGGGGGATTATTTTAAGCTGTCACTGTATCCACTCGTTTGTATGCCACCGTATCCACTGGTGCTGGGAAAAAATTATATATATATATATATATATATATATATATATATATATATATATATATATATATATATATATAAAAGAAGAAAAAAAATAATTTTGAGTCGCATCCCACTTGTTTTATCCAAATTCAAGATACATCTCACTGCTTTACCATAATACAAGACACCCTCAATTTTTGATGGTTTTCGTCCTTCGTTAACGGTCAACTCATTTGACCCATTTTTTGGACGAAAATGTCCTCTCTTTTTTCGCGACCCCCTATTTCCAAGACACCCCGCTGCGCGCATGCCCCCGCCGACTGTCGCCCACCCCCTCTCCCCCCATCCCCGCGTCCCCCTCCACCTTCCCCCCACCCCCCCCCTCCCACTCTGCCCGTCGCGCGCTCCCGTCGGCGGCTGCCGTCGCTGCTGCTGCTGAGCGGGAGCGGGGAGGGAGCGGAGGGGGGCGGAGCGGGGTGGGGGCGGAGGGGGCGCGGGGCGGGACGAGGGCACAGGGACGGAGGGGGCACGGGGGAGGGGGACGGAGCGGTGGGGCCCTGGGGGAGCGGTGGTGGTGTTGGGGGAGGGGGGCGGAGCTGAGCGGGGGAGGGGGCGGCGGGGGAGCGGTGGTGGTGTTGGTGAAGGTGATGGTGGTGGTGGTGGTGGTGATGGTGATGGTGATGGTGATGGTGAAGGTGAAGGTGGTGGTAGTGGTGGTGGTGATAGTGAAGGTGGTGGTAATGATGGTGGTTGTGGTGGACCTGGTGGTGATGGATGCGGCAGCGGCGGGCCGGGACGGGGGCGGCGGGACGGGTTTGAATTTGGGTTTGTGAGAAGATGAGGGTATTTTCGTCAAAAATTATCAGTCAAACCCTTTGACCGTCAGCTATGGACGGTTTCTGTAACTCATCTTTCCGAATTATTAAATTTTTATTATTTTATTTTTGTTCAACAACTAATTTTCACAAGAAACTTCGTTTTGTGATTAAGTTTACATTTTTTTAAAACTAGTTTTATGTTATGGGTTGAAAAGACTATTTCAGTTTTTGGAAAAAATAAATAATAATAATCTATTATTGGTATAGCAAAAAGATTTAATTTTTGGACTTTCTAAATAGGGACTTCTAAAGTGGTTTAGAATATTATCTATTAAAAAGATAATTGTTATGAGTATTTTAGATAGAGTTTTGACGACATGGAATATATTCCAACTAACTATCAAATATTTTTAACTTTATATGATTTTAATTAGTAAATAAATATTGATTGATGATTTAAATTAACATTATTATCCTTAATAGATTTGATGTTCATTTGAATTTAAATTAAAAAGAAGAGGGTTTTTCTATATCTGTGCGATCTTAGGAGATTGGCTCCTATTTGACTTAAATTTATTGACTTCTTTTATTGAGATATTTATCTATTGGTGTAACGCCCCAGAACCAGAATACTGGAGAGCGGGGGCGTCATAGCCGGCTACGTATATTGAAGTGCAACCCACCTCGCTATACGGTCACGGCTGTCTAGATACATGAGGGTTTAACTACAAGCCAACAGTCTCCTATGGTCATGAACAAGCCTATTGTCTCAATCACAAGCAAGTAGTAACAGTTACAAGATGTCAGAGCACCAAATATACAATAGTAAGGCGTCCTATACATTACATATTCAGATGATCATGAAGCTAGTCGTACAAAATGTCAAGACTAGCAAGAGTTTTAGTCAATACATGATCAACCCTAGGATTTGTCAATCTTGTTACAGCCCGTAGGCAGACAGTAAATAAAGGTGCAATACGAGCTAACACGTGCTCGCTGGCTAAACGCCTCAAAAGAATAATTTTTACAATAAAGTGGAAGGACAAAAAGAAACCCACTCGTTGCCAGGGTTACGCTTGGTGGTCACCATCTGGCTGGAAGACAGGTAGATCCTCTGGTGCTGCTCCGATATCTGGCCACACAAAACCAGCTGGGTCAGACCCCAGAAAGAGCAAGTGCCACAAATGAGGCTTCACTTAGGAACTAAAACCAGCATATCACAATAGAATATTAAAGATAATTGTCACTCCCCGATCCTGGAATACGTATTTTAATACGTAAACCGATAATTTGTATTTACCTTGTATTTATACTATATTTATTATGCAGTATTTCTTCATGCATTTCCTAAAATATTCGACAAAATATTATTTCGTAATTTATTTTCTGCATTTGGGCCTACAGTTTTGGCTCATTTGGGTAACCTATTTTTGGTTCACCAATGGTTCATCATGAACCCTTTGGTTCATCATGAACCCTTGGGTTCAAGATCTTTATATATAACTCATCTCATTCTCTCTCCTCTCATTATTTTCTCTCATTTATTTCCTCCACCAACCAAGGCAAGTACCAACTTGCTCAAGAGATGGATCCATAAATTTTTTGTCAATGTTTCTTACAAAATTACTTGTCAAAATATGTCCTTCTCCTCAACCTATACTAGTTTAGAACTTAGAAATTTTAATTTTGAAACTTTGATTTTTGTAGATCTAAGTATTAATCATTTTCGGATTTCCTTGGTTTTGATCTATTTTCGTTGGGGTTTTGTGGGTTTTGATGCTTCCATGTGGAAGAGAATTCAATTTTACTCAAGTTAGAACTTTAAAAACCTAGATTTGGTTTGGATTTGGTCAAGTTATGAGAATTGGAAGTTTTTGGTGTTCTTGAGGATGCTCTCGGCCTGGAGGAGAAGACCCTTCAGCCTGCGCTCTTTAGCGCAAGGTTGAACTGCGCAGCTCGTCTCTTGACGAATTGCGCAACCCCTCGGCCAGTGCATTGCGCTGAGCTGAATTGCGCTGGCGCTCTTTAGCTCCAGCGCCATCCGACCCAGCGCAAGTCAATCCGTGCGCGCTTGACTTCAGCGCAATCCATTCCCTGCGCAGTCTGACCCTGCGCAACCTGACCCTGCGCGATCTGATCCTGCGCAGTCTAACCCTGCGCAGTCTAACCCTGCGCAGTCTGACCCTGCGCAACCTGACCCTGCGCGACCTGACCCTGCGCGATCTGACCCTACGCACTCTGACCTGGACTCCCCTATACTTTATATTATTTTTATTATATATATTGCTTATATATATGTAAATGTTTGTGTATACTATATATCCTTACGCCTTTTGTCCTGAGCATGATATGAGCACTAATGTGACCCCGGTGAACAAAGTGTTCCTACCTGATACATGTACCTGAATGTCCCAGTTCTTGTTCATGCTCGACAAATGACTCGTAACTCCACGTGACGTATTTGCAATGATGCATTACACTAAGGAGGGTAGAACATGTTGACATACTGATTGACATGGATCCTCTTTGGGGTACTCGTACTTGAGTACGACTTTTAGGAGGATAATCATGCAGGCCACAGCATGTGAGTCCAAGATTTCACCTAGGGTTAAATTAGGCAACTAAATATACTAGATGCATGGGGAGGGCAAAATCCCGAGATCGTGTTACACCAGCCGCCTTGAGATATTGTCTCGACGCGCCGGCTGGTCTCCACGGATACTGTGTCATCTGCAACGAGTGGATGACTGTATCCGATTAATTCCTACTATATATTATATGTTTTGGCAAGGTAGCCTTACGAGGGACCTGTGCTCAATCATACCTGTCTATGCGAACCCCTGGGTTGGCTAGCCTTGCTGGAAAGATACGATCTGAGGATTTTCTAAATGACATGATACGAGGATAACCTCGTCCCACTAGAAACTCGTAGACTTGATTGGCCGTGAAAATGACTTGCTTGTGTCCTATTACCTTCCGTGAATAACCGAGGGAAGCGGACTGTCATGGCACGTGATCCAACCCATGTTCTTGTTTGATTGTTGGGTTGGTTATCGTACTACGACAGGCTGTGGACCGAAGTTATGAACGAAAGACTTATTTTGGTTGTGAAGTGCTACTTCTGTGAATGACTGAGGAACATGGTCTATCATGGTACATGATCCAACCCATGTTCTTGTTTGATTGTTGGGTTGGTTATTGTGCTGCGATAGACTATCGACCGAAGTCACGATCAGGAAATTTTATTGTTTATACCTTTTAACTTATGTGAAAGTTATAGAGAACGACACGTCCCGACTCCATGCGGCACCTTTTGTCCTTGTTTGGTTGTAAAGGTGCCACATGGGTTCGAGGATGTTGCGCTACCCTATAATAATAGCATAAGTATTACTATTATCAATCATTCTATTAACTGGTTTTTTTAATCTTAACTCTTGTGTCCCTTTGGCGGTACTTGCTATTCGGGGCTGACCCCGCTGGTTTTGTTTGGCCAGATCTCGTAGCAGAGCCTGAGGACACGATCTTCCTCCCTGACATCCATGGTGCATACTAGGAGCATGGCGGTTCGGAGACTCGAGTGGGTTTCTTCTCCACCACTCCTGCTTATACTTTTGCGACGTTTAGCCACCGGCACCTGTTAGCCGGATTACTTGATATTTTGTGTCAGTACATGATTGTAATTAAACAGACTGCAGCTGTGTATAATTTTGTACTCTTAACTCTCTGAGACAGCTAAATTATAAAGCTAGTCTCTCATGACCATTTTGATGAAGCGTCGGGGACGCCTTACTGCTTTATCTTTAATGTTCATTTAATTGCTGATGTGACTTGATTGATTGAGACATAGAACTCTGTGGGACCATAGGAGACTTGATTGTAGCATGTACCCCCTAGTCTCTCGACAGCCACGATCGTCGTATGACGTTACGTACCTCATATGGAGTAGCTGGCCTAGTCCGTCTCCGTATTTCGGTACTGGGGCGTGACAAGGTTTTAGTGGTGGCCCATGCAGGTCTATTTTTTAGACTTGTGGGGTATTGCAAATTATTAGGAGTCTCAATCAAAACTTGTTCCCCTTGAAATTCTGTTTCGAATTCTCTGTCCTTGCCTTGATCTCTAACCTGACTTGTATCCTCGAAATCTTCCTCGTCCGGACTTGATAATCTTATATCTTTCTCTATAGGGGCGCTTTATTCTCAGTAGCGGGTGAGGCCCATGAGGAGGAGTAGCGAGAGCATGGCTCGACTGGGCACCAGCAGGGGAGAGAACCTTCCCCATGGCAGACACGAGCAGAAATGGAACCAGAGGCAGTGCAGCCGCAGGTTATTGAAACTCCTGCAACACCAGCAGCGACGGCAGTGCCAGATGCCGTAGCACTCCTGGAGATTATCCGGGGGATTCTTGTCACTCACCAACAGCAACAGACTCAGCAGCAGGAGCAGAACGTGTTGCTGAACCAAGGGATTCAGTTAGCTCTTGAGAGGAGTGCCGGAGTTGACTCGGGAGCATCAGGAAGGTTCCGTCGCTTGAACCCGAGGTATTTTGACGGCACGGAGGATGCCATCACTGCGGATGCATGGATTCAAGACATCGAAGCCATTCTTGTGGCAGCCAAGGTTCCAGATGATGAGAAGGTTGATCAGGTCAAATTGGTACTTCAGGATCTTGCCCGCGACTGGTGGGCATCAGAAAAAGTTGGTATAAGACGCCCTGTTCGTTGGACCACCTTCAGTGAAAGATTCAAGGCCAAGTATTTTGGCGTAGTAGCTCGATATGAGCTCCAGCAGAAGTTTATTAGTCTCAAGCAAGCAGGCAAGACCGTAGATGGGTATGCAGCAGAGTTCTGCAGATTGTGCCGTTTCGCACCAGCAATGGTGGCAACGGAGCCAGAGAAAGCTATGAGGTTCCAGCAAGGACTTTATTTGGAACTACTGCAGCTTGTGGAGGGACACGACTACCAGACATTTGATGCTGTTTTGACGGCCGCTCGGAGGCACGAGCTTACCCAGCAGAGGTTGGCATCGAGGACAGAAGGTCAGAAGAGATCTCATTTCCAGGTTGGAGGAGGAGCAATACAGCGAACATCGGCACCAGCACCTGGTGTACGTATTCATGATGCAGGAACGCTGCGGAGGACGGCCGTGTCAACTAATACAGCGCCAGTTCGGCATCAGCAGCCGAGGAACCAACAGCAGCGTCAGGGAGCACCCCAGGGCTGTACATTCTGTGGGAAGGCAGGGCACACGAGGGAGGTGTGTCGGTCAGCGAATGGCTTATGCTTGAGGTGTGGTAGTTCAGACCACCGTATCTCCACTTGTCCTGTGATACAGAGGCCAGGAGGGCCAGCTCAGCAGTTTCCAGCATTGCCAGCTCCGGTGGCAACCCCGAGTAGAGGGCCAGTGTTAGCAGTAAGGCCCCTAGCCCAGCGTTTACCAACGCAGGCTCAGATGTTTCGCCAAGCACAGGAAGCCGAAGGCCCTCAGAGGCAGCAACAGCATGGTCGAGGAAGGCCGCAACAAGGAGCTCAGCGGGGCCAGGGCCAGGCTCTCACATTATCCTTGGGAGAGGCTCTAGCGTCTAGTGACGTGGTGGCAGGTAAAATTCTCGTCACTTCATTTCCCGCTGTAGCATTATTTGATTCAGGCGCTACTCATTCATTCATCTCTGCACAATATGCTACACGGATCGGATTAGAGTTTGTGGCATTGCCGGAGAGGATGGATATACTCACCGGCAATGGGCTCGTAGAAGTTAGCAGAGTGCTCTTTTCATGTCCGGTAGAGGTGTGTGGGCATTTATTGCCCGCATCATTGATTGAATTCCCTATGGGGAATTTTGATGTTGTTCTTGGCATGGACTGGTTGAGAGACAGTCATACGACAATTGATTGTAGAGGAGGTAGGGTCATATTCAGCGTTCCTGGGATAGAACAGTTCATCTTTACTCGAACCTTGAAGAATCAGGCCGGAGGCGTCATCGCAGCAGCAGTGTCAGAGCCAGGACAGATTCCGAGAGTGGTCGAAGATTTTCTCGACGTCTTCCCTGATGAGCTCCCAGGGATACCCCCAGTCAGAGAGGTAGAATTTAGCATTGAGTTGAACCCTGGAACGAGGCCTATTGCAGACAGAGTTTACAGAATGTCGCCGTCAGAACAGGATAAGTTGTATCAACATGAAAAAGAGTTGAAGTCTAAGGGATTCATCCGCGACAGTAAATCGCCCTGGGCCATGCCAGTAATTCTAGTTCCCAAGAAGGATGGGTCGACGAGGATGTGCATCGACTACCGCAAGCTGAATGCAGTAACAGTGAAGAATAAGTACCCACTACCAAGGATTGATGACCTGTTTGACCAGTTGAGCAAGGCCAGCGTCTTTTCCAAGATCGATCTTCGGTCGGAATACTATCAAGTAAGAGTCCGGGAGCAAGACATACCGAAGACAGCATTCAGATCTAGATATGGGCATTATAAGTTTTTAGTAATGCCCTTTGGACTAACCAACGCCCCCGCAGTATTCAAGGATTTAATGAACTGCATCTTTCTGCCGTATTTGGATAAATTTGTGGTGGTGTTCATAGATGACATTCTTGTCTATTCCAGCAGTGAAGAGGAGCATGAGAAACATCTTAGGACTGTCTTGCAGACATTGAGGGAGCATCAACTTTATGCGAAGCTTGACAAGTGTGAATTCTGGTTAGACCATATTTCGTTCCTGGGACATGTAATTTCTGGAGCAGGAGTGTTAGTGGATCCGAAGAAGATTGAGGCCATAGAGCATTGGCCGGTCCCGAGAACAGTCGCAGAAGTACGAAGTTTCTTAGGGTTAGCTGGTTACTACAGAAGGTTCGTGGCAGACTTTGTCAGGATCTCTGCGCCCTTAACGCATTTGACGCACAAGGACGTAGAGTTTGTTTGGTCAGCTAGCTGTCAGGCATCATTTGAAGAATTGAAGAAAAGATTGATCTCAGCCCCGATCTTGACGCTTCCAGTAGGAGCGGGAGGCTTTACAGTATATTGTGACGCATCAGGGAAGGGTCTTGGATGTGTATTGATGCAGCACGGAAAGGTGATAGCATATGCGTCTCGGCAGCTTCGAGACCATGAGAAGAATTACCCGACACACGATTTGGAGTTAGCAGCTGTGGTATTTTCACTCAAGTTGTGGAGGCATTATTTATACGGGGATCGGGTAGAGATCTATACTGATCATAAGAGTTTGAAATACGTGTTCATGCAGCGAGATTTGAACATGAGGCAAAGAAGATGGTTAGAACTGCTGAAGGATTTTGATTTAGATCTTCAGTATCATCCAGGCAAGGCGAATATAGTTGCAGATGCACTGAGCAGGAGAGGCAGTGCCTTTATCTTGACCTCGCAGAAGCATATTTTAGAAGACCTTCAAAGTATGGGAATCGAAGTAGTTTTGCCAAGGGATATAGGAAGAATGACCAGTATGCAGATTCAGTCAACCTTAGTAGAGAGGATAAGGGCAGCACAAGCAGGAGATCCACAGATTCATAAGTTGCGGTCGGAGTGTGAATCAGGCCGTAGGAAGGAGTTAGTGATTCATGAAGATGGTACGCTCAGGTTTGGAAACAGACTCTGTGTACCGAGTGGAGACCTTCGGCAAGAAGTTATGTCCGAAGCTCATAGCTCTATTTACTCCATTCATCCTGGAGGAACGAAGATGTATCGAGATATCAGGCAGTTCTTTTGGTGGAATGGCATGAAAAGAGAGATAGCGAGATTTGTATCCAAGTGTCTGGTATGTCAGCAGGTAAAAGCCGAGCAGCAGAGACCAGCAGGGTTGCTACAGCCGCTTTCTATCCCAGAATGGAAATGGAAGCACATCACGATGGATTTTGTGACCGGTTTACCTAGATCCCCGACTGGTAAGAATGCAGTCTGGGTAATAGTAGATCGACTCACGAAGGTCGCTCATTTCCTTCCCTTCCGAGTTGGACAGACTACTGAGCAGTTAGCAGAAATGTACATAAAGCAGATAGTAAGGCAGCACGGTGTTCCAGTTAGTATAGTATCAGATCGGGATACGCGGTTTACTTCCCATTTTTGGCGGAGCTTACACTAAAGTTTGGGAACCAAGTTAAGATTCAGTACTGCTTATCATCTACAAACTGACGGGCAATCAGAAAGAACCATTCAGACGTTAGAAGATATGCTACGGGCGTGTACCTTGGATTTTGGCGGATCTTGGGAGGATCACCTTCATCTAGTGGAGTTCTCCTATAACAACAGCTATCAGGCTAGCATTCAGATGGTCCTGTTCGAAGCATTGTACGGAAGGAAGTGTAGGTCCCCTTTGGCATGGGACAACGTCGGAGAATGAAAGTTGTTGGGGCCAGAGATGATCACGCAGACTATGGAGATAGTTAAGTTGGTCAGAGAGCGCCTTCGAGTTGCGCATGACCGACATCGTCATTGGGCAGATCAGCATCGTAGGCCTCTAGAGTTTAGAGTTGGCGACCAAGTGTTTCTGCGGATTTTGCCTACTCGGGGTATCATCAGATTTGGAACCCGAGGAAAGCTTAGTCCTAGATACGTTGGTCCTTTTAAGATTCTCGCTCGGGTAGGCGATGTGGCTTATCGACTTGTCCTTCCGCCTTCGTTAACTGGCATACATGATGTGTTTTATGTGTCCCAATTACGTGGGTACGTCCCGGATCCGAGTCATGTCCTCGATCATTCTGAGTTAGTCATTGGTACCGACTTAACTTACGAGGAACAACCCGTGTCCATTTTGGACCGGCGAGAGAAGGTACTCAAGAATCGGACGATAAGCCTTGTCCGTGTTTCTTGGAACCATCACTCTTCGAGTGAGTCAACTTGGGAGCGCGAGGACGAGATCAGATCTCGGTATCCGCATTTGTTTGACTAATGAGGTATATTTTTACGCCTTAATTGACACGATTCCATGCTTATCTACACCTACTTGTTTTGCACTTTGTGATATATGATAATAACTGCTATGATAGTTAACTTGTATATGATTGTGCCTTGTTTGCCCTGATTTCACTATCCTTCTTGGCTGGAATTCCGAGGACAGAATTTTTCTAAGAAGGGTAGAGATGTCACTCCCCGATCCTGGAATACGTATTTTAATACGTAAACCGATAATATATATTTACCTTATATTTATACTATATTTATTATGCAGTATTTCTTCATGCATTTCCCAAAATATTCGATAAAATATTATTTCGTAATTTATTTTCTGCATTTGGGCCGACAGTTTTGGCTCATTTGGGTAACCTATTTTTGGTTCACCAATGGTTCATCATGAACCCTTGGGTTCAAGATCTTTATATATAACTCATCTCATTCTCTCTCCTCTCATTATTTCCTCTCATTTATTTCCTCCACCAACCAAGGCAAGTACCAACTTGCTCAAGAGATGGATCCATAAATTTTTTGTCAATGTTTCTTACAAAATTACTTGTCAAAATATGTTCTTCTCCTCAACCTATACTAGTTTAGAACTTGGAAATTTTCATTTTGAAACTTTGATTTTTGTAGATCTAAGTATTAATCATTTTCGGATTTCCTTGGTTTTGATCTATTTTCGTTGGGGTTTTGTGGGTTTTGATGCTTCCATGTGGAAGAGAATTCAATTTTACTCAAGTTAGAACTTTAAAAACCTAGATTTGGTTTGGATTTGGTCAAGTTATGAGAATTGGAAGTTTTTGGTGTTCTTGAGGATGCTCTCGGCCTGGAGGAGAAGACCCTTCAGCCTGCGCTCTTTAGCGCAAGGTTGAACTGCGCAGCTCGTCTCTTGACGAATTGCGCAACCCCTCGGCCAGCGCATTGCGCTGAGCTGAACTGCGCTGGCGCTCCTTAGCTCCAGCGCCATCCGACCCAGCGCAAGTCAATCCGTGCGCGCTTGACTTCAGCGCAATCCATTCCCTGCGCAGTCTGACCCTGCGCAACCTGACCCTGCGCGATCTGATCCTGCGCAGTCTAACCCTGCGCAGTCTAACCCTGCGCAGTCTGACCCTGCGCAACCTGACCCTGCGCGACCTGACCCTGCGCGATCTGACCCTGTGCACTCTGACCTGGACTCCCCTATACTTTATATTATTTTTATTATATATATTGCTTATATATATGTAAATGTTTGTGTATGCTATATATCCTTACGCCTTTTGTCCTGAGCATGATATGAGCACTAATGTGACCCCGGTGAACAAAGTGTTCCTACCTGATACATGTACCTGAATGTCCCAGTTCTTGTTCATGCTCGACAAATGACTCGTAACTCCACGTGGCGTATTTGCAATGATGTATTACACTAAGGAGGGTAGAACATGTTGACATACTGATTGACATGGATCCTCTTTGGGGTACTCGTACTTGAGTACGACTTCAAGCCTAACTACGGTCCACCTAATAAATGCCAAAAATCTCGTACACGCATACGAAAAGACGTATAACGGGAAACGGGAGTGACAACTCTACCCACCTTAAAAGAATTCCGTCCTCGAAATTTAATTAAAGAGGCTAGAGGTGTTGGAACAAGTTACACTATCAGATGCAATCTACAGCTAAACAATCAACCAAGCAATCAAATATGCAAGCAAGGATTCGAAGTGTAAGGCATAAGAAAGATATTATACCTCACGAGTCAAACAGGTCGGGATATCGCGATCGGATATCATCCTCACGCTCCCACGTTGACTCACCCAAAGAGTGATGACCCCAAGCAACTCGGACTAACTTGATAGTCTTGTTCTTGAGTGTCTTCTCTCTTCGGTCCAATATAGACACGGGCCTCTCCTCATATGAAAGGTTGGTACCAACAACCAATTCTGAATGATCCAGGATGTGGCTCGGGTCTGGGATATACCGTCGCAGTTGGGATACATGGAATACGTCATGCACCTCACGTAGCGATGGTGGAAGAGCGAGACGATAGGATACATTTTCTACTCGCTCCAGAATGTCAAATGACCCTATATACCTAGGACTAAGCTTTCCCCGTACGCCGAAATGAATGACGCCACGATTAGGCAAAATCCTTAGAAATACATGGTCGCTGACAGAAAACTCAAGAGGGCGTCGATGAGAATCGGCCCAATGACGCTGGCGATCTTGGGCAACTCGAAGATGATCTCTGGCTCTCCTGACCACCTCAACGGTCTGAGCAATCATTTCTGGACCGAGCATCTGTCTCTCCCCGACATCGTCCCATGCTAGCGGGGATCGGCACTTCCTACCATACAGTGCCTCAAACGGTGCCATCTGGATACTAGCTTGGAAACTGTTATTGTACGAGAACTCTACCAGGTGCAGATGATCTTCCCACGAACTACCAAAGTCGAGTGTACAAGATCTCAACATGTCTTCCAAGGTTTGTATGGTACGCTCTGACTAACCATCTGTTTGTGGGTGATACGCTGAGCTGAACTGGAGGCGAGTTCCCAAACTCTCTTGCAGGCTACGCCAAAAGTGCGACATGAATCTTGAATCTCTGTCCGAGATGATACTGACTGGTACTCCGTGAAGTCTGACTATCTGCCTGAGGTACATCTCTGCTTGCTGAGCCGTCGACTGACGAACTCTAAACGGGAGAAACTGAGCCACCTTCGTGAGCCTGTCTATGACAACCCAAATAGCGTCTCTGCCAGCCGGGGATCTAGGCAATCCAGTCACAAAATCTATGGTTATATGCTCCCATTTCCACTCTGGAATTGGCAATGGTTGAAGTAGTCCAGCTGGTCTCTGATGTTCAGCCTTAACTTGTTGGCAGACTAAATAACGAGAGACAAACCGGGCTATCTCCCTCTTCATGCCATTCCACCAAAAGTGTTGGCAGATATCACGGTACATCTTCATGCCACCGGGATGAATGGAATACTGCGAACTGTGGGCCTCTGCCATGATCTCTTGTCTGATATCTCCATTGGGTACATAAAGATGCGTACCATGTCGAAGTGTACCGTCTTCATGGATACATAACTCTGGTCTTCGTCCTGCCTCATACTCTGCTCTGAGTCACTGAAGCTTGGAATCTGCTGACTGCGCCATCCGGATCCTCTCGACTATGCTGGATTGAACCTGCATGCTGGCCATCAATGCCACACTGGAAGGGAGGACAACTTCTATACCCATCTTCTGAAGATCGGTTAACAGCTCCGGTTGCGCTGTTAAGAAATAAACTCCGGCTATCCTGCTCAATGCATCTGCAACAACGTTGGCCTTCCCAGGATGATACTGCAAGTTGATGTCATAATCCACAAGCAGCTCTACCCATCTCCTCTGACGCATGTTAAGATCCTTCTGGGTGAACACATACTTCAGACTCTTGTGGTCGGTAAAAATCTCTACAATATCTCCATACAAGTAGTGCCTCCAAAGCTTAAGTGCAAACACTACTACTGCCAGCTCCAAGTCATGGGTTGGATAATTCCTCTCATGATCACGAAGTTGTCGTGACGCATAAGCTATTACCTTCCCATGCTGCATCAGAACACATCCTAAACCTCTGCCCGAAGCATCACAATACACTGAGAATCCTCCGATTCCATCTGGAAGCGTGAGAATAGGAGCCGTCATCAAGCCTCGCTTCAACCTCTCAAAAGAATCCTGGCACTCTGCTGTCCAAGCAAACTGCACATCCTTGCGGGTCAACTGGGTCAATGGTGCTGAAATTCGAGCAAAGTCTGAAACAAATCGCCGGTAGTAGCCGGCCAAGCCAAGAAAACTGCGAATTTCTGCTACTGTGCTAGGTACCGGCCACGTTTCAATGGCCACGATCTTCTGGGGATCCACTTCAACTCCTCCTCGGGTGATGATATGACCCAAGTACGAAATGCGATCGAGCCAGAACTAGCATTTACTGAGCTTGGCATACAATTGGTGCTCTCTGAGAATCTGAAGAACCACACGGAGATGCTGCTCATGCTCCGCCTTACTCTTGCTGTAGACTAGAATGTCGTCTAGGAACACGATCACGAACTGATCCAAATAAGGCATGAAGATACGATTCATGAGGTCCATGAATACAGCCAGTGCATTGGTTGCTCCAAATGGTATAACAAGGAAGTTCCAATGCCCATACCTCGATCTGAACGCTGTCTTCGGGATGTCCTGTTCTCTGACTCCGATCTGATGGTATCCTGACCGCAAGTCGATCTTCGAGAATACTGCTGCCCCCTTGAGTTGATCAAACAAGTCATCTATTGTCACGACCCGCACCCTAGAGTAAGGGCACGAGAAGTGAATACCCCCAGCCTACGCCGCAGTGTCGGCGGTAGAACGTTGTCCTAGGTCACAACATCTAACAGTAAAGGTAATAAACAGTTATACTCCCCGAATGGGGGTGACATAACAGGATATATCTCAATCACATCTAAAGTAGAATACGATAAGATAGAATGATATGAAAGATGAGAATCTCAATCCACAAGAAATACAAATAGAGAGATAAAGCTAAGTGTCTAAGATAAACTCAACAACATCCAGAATAATATAAACTCCAAATACAACTCAAAGTAAAGAATATACAACTCAACTCAAGACAAGAAAATAATATAAGCCTATCTAGGGTGTATCAGCCTCTACAGCTAAGGGATCCGGCTGGCAGTCCAGATCACAAGTGTCCTCTAGAGCTGTCCCATAGAAGGTATCTAAGCAGGCCTCCTCCTCGTCCTCTCTAATATTTTCAACAGGTCCAGTCAGGACAGAAGCGAGCACAATACATCTCAACAGATCATAGCAGGTTAGAAAATATAATCATGCAGTAAAGTAAGATACATGAACTGAAAGAAGTGCAGTATGTAAACATAGAGAGAGAACTGTAATAGAAATATCTACTATAAGTAAAGAACTAACAGTGGCTAGTGAGTCAGAGTACAATATAGACATGTAAATGGCATAGGATAATTCTAATGCTACACTATGGAATGATTCTGATGCTACACTACTTGGATATTATTCACATGTCTACTTCTACTCCCCCGTACCCCCAATCAATACACAAGAGGTTATGTTATGATTCATGTAACGGCCCCCGAAGGGTGGTACATGATAGTCCCATAAATGAGGATTCTAGGAAGCCCAATAAATGGGAGGATTCAAAGAAAACTCTGTGATCATGAGAGTACATGTCACAAGTGATCAATGAACCATGAAGCATAGTGATACACAATGTAAGTGAAACGCACAGAACATGTAGTATCCGATGCTCATGAAGGATAACATCTCAAGAAGGGATCCATATAGTACCAATCCGTGTGACCAACGTAACAGTATCAAGTAAAGTAATTTAAAGCAGGAAAATAATTCTAAACAGGATATGAAATGATAAGAGAATGTACTCGCCTGGTATCTGAGTGTCCGGATGAAATGTACTGTCCGAGGAGAGGTGTCTGGCTCCTAATCAGAACAGCACAAGTCACAACAAGTCTAAAATAATAACAAGATGCAATTTAATACATTCTAAATGAATCTAGGTCAATCTAGGCCAAAGTCAACTCTTGGTCAACTCTGGTCAATCCTAGAAGTCAAACTAGGTCAACTATGGTCAAACTAGGTCTAACAAGTCTAAATTGGTCTAACTAGTCATTCTAGGTCTAAACAAGCCTACACTAGTTAACACACACCATTACAAGGCTATGCAAGCCTGAACCAAGCCTATCCCAACTATATCACAATATCACAATATAGCTATATGCTATATAACTAACATACATTCATTCATGTCTAACTTATTTAGCAATATACATATATATTTAGATACATACACATCACATATATATATATATATATATATATATATATATATATATATATATATATATATATATATATATATATATATATATACATACATATAGGCTATCTATATGTATACCACACATACATATATATAATATATATATAATAGCACACACACATATTATGGTACCTACAAATATACATAAGATACTTTATATATTAGATACACATACATATTTATATACATTATATATACATAGGCATGTAAATGAAAACATGTGTGTGTGTATGTGGAATGAATGTGTGTGTGCATGAAACATATGAGTGAGAGTGTGCTAGAGTAAGTGGTGTGTAACAGGAAAGTGAATCATGGCATAGTGTATAGAGTGTCAAGAGAACCTGTGTGTGAGTGTCAATGTGTGTGTGTGTTAGAGAGTGAGAGGGTGAGAGTTAACTGTGTGTGTGGGAGTGTTGTGTACCATAGTGTCAACAGAAATAGAACCAGTGATGGGTGAAAGGAAGGAAACAATTTCATAATACCTATTCAGTTCAGTTTGGACAAAGGAAGGGAAAGGAAAGGAACCAATACATCATTTCAGTTTCAGTTTTAGTGCAAAACTTCAAAGCCCCAATTTGAATCCAATTAACCACCAAAACAACCCAAACTTGACATATAGCTAGAACACATGTAGGAGAATAACATTAGGGTTTTAAATCATGCTAATAACAGTATTAAATGGGTTAATTTAACTGTCAAAGTTGAATTATTAAAACTAAAAAAATACATGATACATAACCTAGTATCAGAAATTTAAGGAAATGGAATTTGACACATAACAACATACTAATATGCAAAATTAAAGGTTGGTAACCCTAGTATAGGGTGTGCACGTGTCCAACATGTTGTTCGTGTCCCACTACAATGACACAACGTGTCCAACAATCAATTAAACCCTAAACGGTACAACCTGGACACAGCACAGCAGTGCAGTCTCGTCCACAAGTGCACGCATGTCGTACACCCGACACAAGACACTTCGTGTCTCGTGCACACACCCACGTGTTCGCCAGGTGTCAGGCTTCCTACGTGTCACCCTGATTTGGGTCGACGTGTCTTCGTGTCATGTCAAACAGAGCGTATCAGAGCTCGAATACTCGACTGATTCAGTCAGTGCAAACCCAGTATGGGCTGGAGAACGTGTCCGACACGATACGAGAGCGTCTCCAACTTGGAGGACCTCGTGTCAGTCATTGCCCCTTGGCCTACGCCAAGTGGCATGACCTGAGTCGCCGTGTCCAGTGAGGAATCCACCCCGAGTGGCAGGACAGTATTCACAGCTGAAACACGCGTGTTCGTGTCCAGATCCCGACACGACACGACACGACACGAAATCAAACTCAGTCCACTGGGAATCAACAACCCATATCTAGATCCAACTTCCTATTCAAACACTTTTCAAAAATCAAACCGAAATGCCCATTGGGGCATTTCGACAAACACCTAAGCCTACAGTCGGATACGTGTCCGATACGGACACAAAATGGGTCCACCTGGACACGAAACTAATTCCTATAGCTAGGGGACACCTAGGGCTAGGTCTTCATGCAAAGAAATCCAGAATTTAATGGAGTTTAGGGTGATTTACCTAGTGGTGAAATCCTCGAGAAAAAGCCCCCTTCTAGATCCTCCTTCTTGTTAGCAAACTTCCCCAAATTGATCCCAAGCTGGAATAATTCTCCATGAACAGCAAGAATACTAAAATTAGGATTTAATGTAATTTGTTTGGATTAAAAAGGAATTAAAATAGATTTTCTAGGAATTTATAAAGATGGGATTTACCTCTTTTTCCAATGTGAACTTTCCTAAAGAGGCTTAACCTAATGGAAGAGACTATTTATAGGGGGGATTCCCAATGCTTGGGTTGGCCGGCCATAGAATTAGGGTTAGGGTTAGCTAATGGGTTGGGCTATGGGCTAAGTTAAATATCAATGGTTCAAAACCATAAGTCATGACTTGTGACTAAAAGCCTTTCTATTCTAACTTGAGTTTAATGACTAACCATGGGTTAACTCTAGTCTAACTAGGGTTACATGACCTAACCAAGTCCAAACACAACTAGGGTTAGCTTCTAGGTTAGTCTACCCAGTCAACACTAGTCAAAGTCAACCTAGTCAACCGTCAATCAAATAATTCTAAAATAAATCCTAAAAATTCCCATAAATTCAAATAAATTATAATAAATACAAATAACCTTAAAAATGACAAAAATACCCTTATACTAGAAATGATAAATGAAATACCCTAATCACATGGCTAGGCTCTAGGTCACTTATCTCTAGGGTTATACTAGCAAAACACCAAATCTCAAGTCATGATTTTAAATAGTTTAAAAATGATTAAAAATTACCAAAAATCATAATATGAAGTAAATATCAATAAATAATAATTACAACTACAAAATTTCAAAATTACCCTCATCTGAAAAACTGGGTGTTACAAATCCTACCCACCTTAGAAAAATTTCGTCCTCGAAATTAAAGGCAAAACTACACTGATGAGAAGGATAGATAATCATACCCCACAGTGCAAACAGATATGGGTATCGCTCGCGCATCTCATCCTCCCACTCCCAGGTAGACTCTCCTGGAGAATGATACCTCCATGCGACGCGAACCAAGGGTATCACCTAGTTTCTCAGCACCTTCTCTCGGCGATCCAGAATCTCCACAGGCTGCTCTGGATAACTGAGAGTAGGTCCAACCTCAATCTCCGAATGATCCAGCACATGGCTAGGGTCAGCCACGTACCGTCTCAACTGTGATACATGGAATACGTTGTGGATGCCCACTAGTACAGGTGGCAAGTCTAGCCTATAAGCCACATCACCGACCCTCCCGCTAATCACGAAAGGTCCGATGAAGCGTGGGCTAAGCTTCCCACCTTCACCAAAACGTATAGTACCACGAGTCGGAGATATCCGCAGAGAAACCATGTCTCCGACCTAAACACAACAGGGTCTCATGTTACTAAATAATCAGACATGATCAAACAACAAAACAAACAACCTACTTCTAATCCTATCTCTAATCAACTGAGTCAACATTGACAATGGTCAATCACTAGTCAATTTTCTCAACATTCTAGTACTTGGTCATACGCTGGTCAACTTCTTAGGATTTTACCTATGCTAGCTACCTAAGTGTTGGCAACCAGAATTTAGCAAAAGGAGAACTCTATAATAGGCTAGCTCTTAACTTTCCAATCCTATCAGGGCTGATACTATAAATCTCATAAGCTACAGGTTTATAAACACACATTCTCCACATCAAGGACTAACCTATATATATATCCACAGTTGATACTAATGGGGGTAACATCCCTATTTCCTGACAATCAAGGTCCTAAGAATTTTATCTAAACCATGCAATATGAATAAATAGCATACAGGGTCAGGGCATACTGTAGCAGTTAGAAGTCTCACCTAGGTGCACTGGTCATTCTAGGTCAAAATAGTACTATGGTATCAACACACAAGCAATCTAGGGTGTCCTAATTGGAAGGTAAGGGAACAACAACCATCAAGGTTGTAAGGGTTGTCTACCATCCTATATAAAAATTAGTCATTAACAAACAACTGAGAATTTATTAAAAGGTTACTATTCCATAAAATGGTAAAAATTGAAAATTTAGGCACAACAAATCACAATAGATTTTTGTCTTGACACGATCTAAGTTGATCAATTTTGGGATAAATCGAGATTTGGGCAAGATGGGGAATCAATAAAATCAAGTATGAGCACGAGCATCCAATGATGAAGATCTAGGTCATGATTAAATTTAATTCAACTAGATACGAATATGAGGTTCATAGGCGATAAAAATAATTCCAAGGAGAATTGTCAAGGCTGTTGCGGATAAGATTCTTGGACAAGTTTAACTATGTCTCCATTCACGTAGATTAATATGAAAAGCGAACCAAAACGCAATAGGTTGATCAGACCATCATACGTCGGTTCTGATTAGACAATATGTTAGTGGGTGCGCACCCAATAAAATATGTCATAATCAAGCTCGAAAAGGATAAGCTTGTAAAACTAAGGACAATTAGCAGCATAAGATATAAGTAAGGGTGGTAGTGATGAACGAAGATACATAGTCCAGATTCTTAACTAAATGGGTCAAGCAATCAAGATAAGGTACAAGGATAAGCATTTAAGGAATCAAGCAGAACATCATCACATGTCGGGTCGAAGGAATTGAGTCAAGGCTGGATCTCTAATTGAAATCAGGAATAATTTAGTATCATGGTAGAGGTTATAGTTTAGCCATTTGACCAGAAAATCATATCAAGAAAATAGAGTACAAGGAGACGGGTTTTAGTGGGACATGATATACCTACACGAAGGTGAGTTCATCTAGGTCTTGCATATAAGGTTTGTTGGAGGGTAACTGTCACGCCCCGCTCCCGTAGGAGCGATCGTCCTCGCTAAGGCGTGATGCCGTACGGGCCTAGGTTGCGTCCGTGCAAGGCCAAGTCCAGAAACGACCGATTTGAGCTAGGCCACAGAGTCGCACAGAGTGTCCCCATTTGCAGCGAAAAGTAAATGAACACAAGTAGAAGCGAATTCAAACTATTTTATTGATATTCAAGAAGTTTACAAGTGGCGCTAGGCCGAGTTTACAAGTCTCTCAAGCTCTCTCTCTCTGAAACATAAAAGGCGTGCCAAGTGGCTTACAAGATGGAATGATTCATGACGATGTTCCGATACATTATGTCCTGTATATGGTGCTTCAGCTCCTTGCAACGCTCCAAGGCTCCAGAGATAGCTCCGCGCCTTAGCACGTTCGAGGAAAGCTCCGCACCCGATGACGTCTCCTGCATCCTGCAAGTAGACTGTGGGGTTATCAGTATATTGTTATGCACTGGTGGGGAGGCTAGCTCGCCCACAATGCTATCATTACCAAATACGTTCCATTTACTCTTGTGCACCGTCTATCATTCATTGTCTTTCTAATCTTACCTTAGGATCAGTTTTATGGTATATTTCGTAACCTATCTCGTGTTGTCGAATTCAAGTGTCTGCATGGAAATGCATGCACGACTTACCCATACTTACCGTCCGGTCTTCCCTGTCCAAAGTAAACCAAGTTAGTCAACAATTCATATGCAGTAACTTAGCGTGATTCATGTAAACATTCAATGTTAAGGGCGTGTCCCTGCCTCAGGTTCTAGTACGTCGTGGGCACGTTATCTAACCCACTTGCATAAAGTACTCTTATCATTTGTTGTGTTACGTTTCAAGCATGTTCAGAGTGTTACATTTCAAGCATGTTCAGGATGTTACATTTCAAGCATGTTTAGGAGGCACTTCATTTAGTTAACTTAGACTACTTGTTTCAATGCAAGGACTTGCATGTGGATTGCCACCAGCATAGCCCACTTAATCTACATGCATGGGTCGTTGGCATCACAAACCATTTAGGACATATCACTTGGGCATTCTCACCTATCAAAGCATGATGGCTGGTACACCTTGATAGTCTCTTGAAATGCCTGGCCTTACGTCTCCTTGAGTGGCCGAGCCCTCACTCAAAGCAGCCCATAAGCCCCATGTCTGATTTCGCCTAGGCCGGCCACGGTATTTCCTTCCATCGCCCGTGCCGCAGAATCCTTCCTCATGACGGTCACGGTATTCCCCCCTATCGCCCGTGCCGTTTGTCCACGACCATTTCGTATTGACTTGTCATTTAACTTAACGGCTGTCTTAAGCCATAGGCTGTCTCTGAGCCATAATGTGTTATCGACCAGGTTGGCGTCCGTACAGCGCGGGTAGCGAGCCCCGTTGCACGTGCCCGTCATACCTGTCGTTAACCATTCTTTTATTTCTTATCTTTTATTCACTCTTTCATTTCTTTCTTTCACTTGTTCGTTCATTCATTCATTCTTTACGCATTCATTTATTCATTCGTTGATTCATTCATTCACTTATTCGTTCATTCATTCATTCATACATTATGCAACTCCTCGTGCGGGAGTCGTCTTGGCGACCCATCGGTCCCGAAGTCTTTCAATGTTGCTATAATCTACTCGGAACGACTATGTCGATAGTCTTCCGTTTCATTGTTGTAAACCATTTATTGTTTCATTGTTGATCGCGTAGAAAACTTGAATATAAGCTTGTGCCATAGCACGAGCGTAGAGCGCGGTGCGAGAGTTTCTATATTTGCCGAGTTCTTTTCCATGTTCTAAACAAGCATGCAAGATGGGATTATTTCCTTAGCTAGGTGCGTTGAGTCATTCATTTATTAGCATATGCGGTGTTGACGCCTAGCGATTTTAGCAATAGTGTCCGCATTGTTATGTGTCTAGGCTAAGCAAAGACGGGTTCATCGGAGCCATCCACCTTAGCGATATTCGCATCGGCCGAGCGATACTCCGAGCGCGCCTTTGAAAGTCTAAGTCTGGATTCCTCTTGACGTGCCAATGTAAGCCTTGCATCGATTCTTCATCAGGTCGATGCCAACTGTTCGGGTCGACGGCTCGTTTGAGTCGTTACACTTGCCGCTTGAATCGGCGTTCCGCTAGGGCGGAGTAGGTCATTACCTAATACACCACTCAAAACAAGTCTCGTCCTCGAGACTTCCTGAGTGCAGGTCATCCTACCGTTCCTTAACCCATGTCGTATACGTATCTTAGACAATTCTATCTAACGACTCTATCGTTCGATGGCATCGAACCATACTAGATACCTTTCTAAGTTCCGTGTCGCATATGTTTGGTCGATTTTATTGAATAACTTTTTATTCATTTTAGAATTAATGGTACTTATTCAATTCAAGTGTTTCTTCGTCTTGGTTGCTATTTCTTCGTGTCATGGGACTGAAATGGTCGTACGAGGCACATTGTAATTCGTCAAATGCGCGGGTCGTGGGCTGAGGCAAACTTACTTTTGTTTATCTCGGTCATCGAGATGACCCGATTCGCTTCTCAAGCGTTCTCGTCCACGAAATCAGTATGATTTCTTCTTAGCGGGGTCGACCAAGTCTAAGTAATTTTCGTCCGATTCAAGACCAAGAATTGCACTATCATCGAGTATATCTTCCTATCAATGGTCCAATTCGTTATACCAACTTTTACTTGCACGATATCGATTCCATACCATTCACTTGTTTATGGCTAATCTCGTCGTCGTTCACGCACACTCTGCCTACACGTTTCTTTGATTCTGAGCCACGCTCGTACTAGTATAATTTCTTTCTTTTAACACGATTTCAAGTTCTCGACACTCTTCCATTCCTCAAGTCATGCTTGAACTCAACGTATCACTTGGCTGGATCGTGCACGCATTCCAAGCGTCCCTAAAATACATGCATTCAGCCAAGCCGCATGATAGAGAATTCGTCATTCTCACTCGAGTCGTATCGTGCACATACTCAGGCGTCCCTAAAATATATGCATGTCAGCCGAATCTCGTGAGCAGGGTTTCCTATTCTTGCATCATTCAATCTATCCATGTCAATCCTCAAGATCAATCTTTTGATTACAAACACTTGAAACATGGCGTCTCGCCTAACCGCTAGGCCATTTCTCAAGGCTAAGTCAATGTCAGGATTGGAATCATAGTTCCCCAACAATAATGCCAATACTGACCCCAATCCTAGGGTCAAACCAAAGTCGGTAGTACGGGATTTTCTACCCAAGCTCGCGTCACTCAGATTTCTAAACATCGAGCACGGTCACCTATTCGCATCAACGCATTCGTTGCGCGTATTCGAATCCATTCAACTCACCAATTCTAACCAATTTATGTATTCGATCACGAGGTCGTCTAGCTTTGACAATATGTTGCACCCCAATCTCATGAGAGTCCTATTATCCATGGTGGTTCATGAATCACCATGCAACGCTCCCACGGAATAATCATTCTCATCGGGGCGTAACTCTTGCTTGCGTCTAGACTAATTCATTCTCGATACGCGGATTGGACCTACGTAATCCTCAAGCTCAATCATCAAGCATACCAAGTCATTCTCAAGTTCACCTTCGCGTCACCATAAGTCGAAGCACACAAATTGCCATGCCATGCTAGTTCAATCACCCCCGCTGTATGAATCACCATATCAGCGCTTACGTAGAGTGATCGCCCTAATCGGCGTGACACATGTGCGAGGCTGGAGTTGCGCTCACATAAGACAAGAATATCGACGTTGGGGTTATCGTCAAAGCAATCCAAATATTTTATTTTCATCCAAGCCGAGATCTCTATTCGATAGTCCGACCGTCATTCATTCAACCAGAAAATCCTCGAGCCACGTCTATTTTCTTCGACACGTTTTAATATCCCAAGTATAGCATCCGTCAGAACAATAACATTTGCACGATCGTCATTCGCCGAGTCAGAGTACCCCCGAGTTATCGCATATCGATCTTTGATACGCCTCAATACCATCGACGATATGCGTAACCTGACGATCTTCCTTTGCAACCAATTTTGAGTCATGCGACTGATGCTATTGTCCGAACTGGATATACCACAATTCCATTCGATTCAATCCAAGATCAAGTTCGATCGCTATTCCTCGAGCTAGTTTCAATATCGTTCTCCAAACTCAAGTCACATTTCATTTGACCCAATCCGAAATCACAAGTGCTATCCTCTAGCTTCCTCGATCAAGGCATACATCTTCATTCATCGTTTCGAGTCGTTTTCTCTTGCATTGCCCATTGACAAGTTGTCCGAACGACATCTCGTTCGAAACATTCGAAGTTACGACCAACTAAGCGTGACGCGTTCTAAGGCTTTGCGCGATACCATCGCTTGCCGACATACTCGTTCTATCCGTAAATCCTTTAGTCTTGCTCGAACAATTTCTATAACGTCCATACACCACTCAGGGTTCAAGCCACTCGACTAATCGTCGACACCCATTCTTATTCTTCTCCGGACCTATCACATACACCACTCGGGTTCAAGTCATTCTATCAATCCTCAAAAGATCATTCGATCCCCAATCGACATGTTCAATCGTGCGTTTGCCCCTTCCTCACAGTCTAAATCAATCTTCCGTGCACGCCTGTGCGTGAACTCAATAGCGTTCCTATCGATATACACTCTAAGTGTAGCTTCGTTCCCGACCGGGCGATACTTGATATCGCTCGCAACTCGATTGCACCAAAAGTCGAGGTGCGCGACACGCGGACTAAGTTGTGCCGCATAACTATCTCGTGCGGACTATATTCCGAGTTTGCACGCTCAATTGCTAGGGTCATCGTAGGACTAGTTAGGCATGCATGCGACATGTTAACTTTAGCACGTGTTTTCATTCAAGACAAGTTGACACCGTTCGGCACAAAGGCCTACCGATGCATTCGATTGAACGCCTGAACGAGCTTCTGAAAATATTAGACTTATTGTATGGAACATCCCAAGGCACAATGAGAGAGAGCGTACACTTCTTTTTCCAATGAGGAGCTTTCAAAACTGAGAAATCGACGTGAAGTCCAAGGACGTAAAGCCGTGCTCTGATACCAATCTGTCACGCCCCGCTCCCGTAGGAACGATCGTCCTCGCTAAGGCGTGATGCCGCACGGGCCTAGGTTGTGCCCGTGCAAGGCCAAGTCCAGAAACGGCCGATTTGAGCTAGGCCACAGAGTCGCACAGAGTGTCCCCATTTGCAGCGGAAAGTAAATGAACACAAGTAGAAGCGAATTCAAACTCTTTTGTTGATATTCAAGAAGTTTACAAGCGGCGCTAGGCCGAGTTTACAAATCTCTCAAGCTCTCTCTCTGAAACATAAAAGGCGTACCAAGTGGCTTACAAGATAGAATGATTCATGGCGATGTTTCGATACATTATGTCCTGTATATGGTGCTTCAGCTCCTTGCAACGCTCCAAGGCTCCAGAGATAGCTCCGCGCCTTAGCGCGTTCGAGGGAAGCTCCGTACCCGATGACGTCTTCTGCATCCTGCAAGCAGACTGTGGGGTTATCAGTACATTGTTATGCACTGGTGGGGAGGCTAGCTCGCCCACAATGCTATCATTACCAAACACATTCCATTTACTTTTGTGCACCGTCTATCATTTATTGTCTTTCTAATCTTGCCTTAGGATCAGTTTCATGGCATATTTTGTAACCTATCTCGTGTTGCCGAATTCAAGTGTCTGCATGGAAATGCATGCACGACTTACCCATACTTAACGTCCGGCCTTTCCTGTCCAAAGTAAACCAAGTTAGTCAACAATTCATATGCAGTAACTTAGCGTGATTCATGTAAACATTCAATGTTAAGGGCGTGTCCCTGCCTCAGGTTCTAGCACGTCGTGGGCATATTATCTAACTCACTTGCATAAAGTACTCTTATCATTTGGTGTGTTACGTTTCAAGCATATTCAGAGTGTTACATTTCAAGCATGTTCAGGATGTTACATTTCAAGCATGTTCAGGAGGCACTTTATTTAGTTAACTTAGACTACTTGTTTCAATGCAAGGACTTGCACGTAGATTGCCACCAGCATAGCCCACTTAATCTACATGTACGGGTCGCTGGCATCACAAGCCATTTAGGACATATCATTTGGGCATTCTCACCTATCGAAGCGTGATGGCTGGTACACCTTGATAGTCTCTTGAAATGCCTGGCCTTACGTCTCCTTGAGTGGCCGAGCCCCCACTCAAAGTAGCCCATAAGCCCCATGTCTGATTCTGCCTAGGCCGGCCACGGTATTCCCCCCCATCGTCCGTGCCGCAGAATCCTTCCTCATGACGGCCACGGTATTCCCCTCCATCGCCCGTGCCGTTTGTCCACGACCATTTCGTATTGACTTATCATTTAACTTAACGGCTGTCTTAAGCCATAGGCTGTCTCTGAGCCATAATGTGTTATCGACCAGGTTGGCATCTGTGCAGCGCGGGTAGCGAGTCCCGTTGCACGTGTCTATCATACCTGTCGCTAACCATTCTTTCATTTCTTATCTTTTATTCACTCTTTTATTTCTTTCTTTCACTTGTTCGTTCATTCATTCATTCTTTACGCATTCATTCATTCATTCGTTGATTCATTTATTCACTTATTCGTTCATTCATTCATTCATACATTATGCAACTCCCCGTGCGGGAATCGCCTTGGCGATCCATCGGTCCCGAAGTCTTTCAATGTTGCTATACTCTACTCAGAACGACTATGTCGATAGTCTTCCGTTTCATTGTTGTAAACCGTTTATTGTTTCATTGTTGATCGCGTAGGAAACTTGAATGTAAGCTTGTGCCATAGCACGAGCGTAGAGCGCGGTACGAGAGTTTCTATATTTGCCGAGTTCTTTTCTATGTTCTAAACAAGCATGCAAGATGAGATTATTCCCTTAGCTAGGTGCGTTGAGTCATTCATTTATTAGCATGCGCGGTGTTGATGCCTAGCGATTCTAGCAATAGTGTCCGTATTATTATGTGTCTAGGCTAAGCAAAGACGGGTTCATCGGAGCCACCCACCTTAGCGATGTTCGCATCGGTCGAGCGATACTCCGAGCGTGCCTTTGAAAGTCTAAGTCTGGATTCCTCTTGACGGGCCAATGTAAGCCTTGCATCGATTTTTCATCAGGTCGATGCCAACTGTTCGGGTCGACGGCTCGTTTGAGTCATTACACTTGCCGCTTGAATCGGCGTTCCGCTAGGGCGGAGCGGGTCATTACAGTAATAGCTAGTATTACATTCCGAATATCAAGGTCACGATAAGGAATGTCAAAGGATCTCAAATAGAAAGTGGGGGTTCAAGAGGTGGTAAATAAATGCACAAGATAAGGAAGATCAAGTTAATCATCTTGATACCCTTAAGTTCATCTGGTCATAACTTGCCAATCGTATCCTTACCACACCAGTCTCCATATAAAAATTTAACCTTTACCTAAGCCCTTACCATGACTACCGTAGGCAATTTCTAATTTCCAAACATTACTCATGAAGCATAGCCTTCACATTTAGGAATCAACATTAACCATTTATTTAAATTTCCAAATTCTTTCACCTTGTCTTAAATTTGACCCGAAATCTCTAAATCCCGTTTACGAATTCCTTGAACTTGTTCAAATGGTTCTCCTCGTGTTATTTAATTTAAATACCTTTAGGCCTTACAAAACTTATCCTCCATCATAAAATCAACTTTCGTATTTTCTTCGACATACACCTTTGAATATTATTCTCCTAAAAAAATTTTCCACAACAATCTCTAAATTTCTATAACTTTATGTTCCCTCTATCCCTAGTCATTTCCTTGCAATATCTTGTTCAATATCCTTATTGAATGCAATTAATTTCTCTTTTCCATTACTAACCTTCTACATAACCTTAGGGTAAAACTTCCCAAGAATCAATGACCAGAGTTTCGAAGTTCTCAAATCTAGGTTGACCTTGAATATCCTCATCAGCTTGAATACACCTATAAACTATCTCAAAACCCCAAAATCTCCCTAAGTGTGATTGTTTCCAGATTGGTAGTATACATCTCTTGATTCTATTCGAGACCTTTACCACATTTCTATCTCAAGGTTTCAATATTGAACACTCCACATTTTGATTTCCTCTAGATCATCATATAATAATCAGTTATGTCTCCTCTGAGCTACATGATTCACGTCACTTCTTCAGTCTTTTCCAGGCAGAAGATGTGAAGATTCAAGGGTTTCGAGGTACATCTGGTAGGGATGATAAGATATGGGTGATTGGTGTAATTAGACAGAGTTTAAGATAAGAAGAAAATAAGAATGCAAGAAAATAATGGCAAGAAGGAATAATGAAGATCTGTTCTTCTCATCTGTTCAAACGAGATGAACCCATCAAGCTCAAATTCAAAAGCAAGAATGAGGGTAAATCCAAACAAGAGGAAAAAGGAATTCCAATTGAAGATCAAAAATGAGTTTCTCAGGGGTCGTCCCAGGAATCTCTCAAAAATCCTAAGTGTGATTGAGTGCCTTGAATTTGAAAATATTAAATACAAAATTAAAATCAACAACTACAGAATTTTATCAAAATCATCAACTAATACCAGGATTCAAAGTTCTACAATGAATCCACCGAAATCAAATTCAAATCAATGAAAAAGGTGAATCAAAATAAGGGAAAGGGAGTTTAAATCAGAGTTCAAAATGAGATTCTCAAGGGTCATCCCAGGAATCTCTCAAGGAATCCTAACAGTGATTGAGTATCCTCTCATCCTAACATCTTAATTTCTATATCTTATAGCAGGCTCGTAGTAGTACAACTAAGTCATTATGCTACTACAAAATTGCACTAATGCGAATCTCGACCTGCATGGGCCACCACTAAAAACGTGTCACGACCCGCACCCTAGAGTAAGGGCACGAGAAGTGAATACGCCCAGTCTACGCTGCAGTGTCGACGGTAAAACGCTGTCCTAGGTCACAACATCTAACAGTACAGGTAATAAACAGTTATACTCCCCGAATGGGGGTGACATAACAGGATATATCTCAATCACATCTAAAGTAGAATACGATAAGATAGAATGATATGAAAGATAAGAATCTCAATCCATAAGAAATACAAATAGAGAGATAAAGCTAAGTGTCTAAGATAAACTCAACAACATCCAGAATAATATAAACTCCAAATACAACTCAAAGTAAAGAATATACAACTCAACTCAAGACAAGAAAATAATATAAGCCTATCTAGGGTGTATCAGCCTCTACAGCTAAGGGATCCGGCTGGCAGTCCGGATCACAAGTGTCCTCTAGAGCTGTCCCATAGAAGGTATCTAAGCAGGCCTCCTCCTCGTCCTCTGTAATATTTTCAACAGGTCCAGTCAGGACAGGAGCGAGCACAATACATCTCAACAGATCATAGCAGGTTAGAAAATATAATCATACAGTAAAGTAAGATACATGAACTGAAAGAAGTGCAGTATGTAAACAGAGAGAGAACTGTAATTGAAATATCTACTATAAGTAAAGAACTAACAGTAGCTAGTGAGTCAGAGTACAATATAGACATATAAATGGCACAGGATGATTCTGATGCTACACTATGGAATGATTCTGATGCTACACTACTTGGATATTATTCACATGTCTACTTCTACTCTCCCGTACCCCCAATCAATACACAAGGATCCAGCCAGGTTATGTTATGATTCATGTAACGGCCCCCGAAGGGTGGTACATGATAGTCCCATAAATGGGGATTCCAGGAAGCCCAATAAATGGAAGGATTCAAGGAAAACTCTGTAATCATGAGAGTACATGTCACAAGTGATCAATGAACCATGAAGTATAGTGATACACAATGTAAGTGAAACGCACAGAACATGTAGTATCCGATGCTCCTGAAGGATAACATCTTAAAAAGGGATCCATATAGTACCAATCCGTGTGACCAACGTGACAGTATCAAGTAAAGTAATTTAAAGCAGGAAAATAATTCTAAACAGGATATGAAATGATCAGAGAATGTACTCGCCTGGTATCTGAGTGTTCGGATGAAATGTACTGTCCGAGAAGAGGTGTCTGGCTCCTAATCAGAACAGCACAAGTCACAACAAGTCTAAAATAATAACAAGATGCAATTTAATGTATTCTAAATGAATCTAGGTCAATCTAGGCCAAAGTCAACTCTGGTCAACCCTAGAAGTCAAACTAGGTCAACTATGGTCAAACTAGGTCTAACAAGTCTAAATTGGTCTAACTAGTCATCCTAGGTCTAAACAAGCCTACACTAGTTAACACACACCATTACAAGGCTATGCAAGCCTGAACCAAGCCTATCCCAACTATATCACAATATCACAATATAGCTATATGCTATATAACTAACATACATTCATTCATGTCTAACTTATTTAGCAATATACATATATATTTAGATACATACACATCACATAGATATATATACATATATATACATATAGGCTATCTATATGTATACCACACATACACATATATAATATATATATAATAGCACACACACATATTATGGTACCTACAAATATACATAATATACTTTATATATTAGATACACATACATATTTATATACATTATATATACATAGGCATGTAAATGAAAACATATGTGTGTGTATGTGGAATGAATGTGTGCGTGCATGAAACATATGAGTGAGAGTGTGCTAGAGTAAGTGAGTGTGTGTAACAGAAAAGTGAATCATGGCATAGTGTATAGAGTGTCAAGAGAACCTGTGTGTGAGTGTCAATGTGTGTGTGTGTGTTAGAGAGTGAGAGGGTGAGAGTTAACTGTGTGTGTGGGAGTGTTGTGTACCATAGTGTCAACAGAAATAGAACCAGTGATGGGTGAAAGGAAGGAAACAATTTCATAATACCTATTCAGTTCAGTTTGGACAAAGGAAGGGAAAGGAAAGGAACCAATACATCAACATTTCAGTTTCAGTTTTAGTGCAAAACTTCAAAGCCCCAATTTGAATCCAATTAACCACCAAAATAATCCAAACTTAACATATAGCTAGAATACATGTAGGAGAATAACATTAGGGTTTTAAATCATGCTAATAACAGTATTAAATGGGTTAATTTTACTGTCAAAGTTGAATTATTAAAACTGGAAAATACAGGATACATAACCTAGTATCAGAAATTTAAGAAAAATGGAATTTGACACATAACAATATACTAATATGCAAAATTAAAGGTTGGTAACCCTAGTATAGGGTGTGCACGTGTCCAACATGCTGTTCGTGTCCCCCTACAATGACACAACGTGTCCAACAATCAATTAAACCCTAAACGGTACAACCTGGATACTGCACAGCAGTACAGTCTCGTGCACAAGTGCACGCGTATCGTGCACCCGACACAGGATATTTCGTGTCTCGTGCACACACCCACGTGTTCGCCAGGTGTCAGGCTTCCTACGTGTCACCCTGATTTGGGTCATCGTGTCTTCGTGTCGTGTCAAACAGAGCGTATCAGAGCTCGAATACTCGACTGATTCAGTCAGTGCAAACCCAGTGCGGGCTGGAGAACGTGTCCGACACGACACGAGAGCGTCTCCAACTTGGAGGACCTCGTGTCAGTTATTGCCCCTTGGCCCATGCCAAGTGGCATGACCTGAGTCGCCGTGTCCAGTGAGAAATCTACCCCGAGTGGCAGGACAGTGTTCACAGCTGAAACACACATGTTCGTGTCCAGATCATGACACGACACAACACGAAATCAAACTCAGTCCACTGGAAATCAACAACCCACATCTAGATCCAACTTCCTATTCAAACACTTTTCAAAAATCAAACCAAAATACCTATTGGGGCATTTCGACAAACACCTAAGCCTACAGTCGGATACGTGTCCGATACGGACACGAAATAGGTCCACCTGGATACGAAACCAATTCCTATGACTAGGGGACACCTAGGGCTAGGTCTTCATGCAAATAAATCCAGAATTTAATGGAGTTTAGGGTGATTTACCTAGTGGTGAAATCCTCAAGAAAATGCCCCCTTCTAGATCCTCCTCCTTGTTAGCAAACTTCTCCAAATTGATCCCAAGCTGAAATAATTCTCCATGAACAGAAAGAATACTAAAATTAGGATCTAATGCAATTTGTTTGGATTAAAAAGGAATTAAAATAGATTTTCTAGGAATTTATAAAGATGGGATTTACCTCTTTTTCTAATGTGAACTTTCCTAAAGAGGCTTAACCTAATAGAAGAGACTATTTATAGGGAGATTCCCAATGCTTGGGTTGGTCGGCCATAGAATTAGGGTTAGGGTTAGCTAATGGGTTGGGCTATGGGCTAAGTTAAATATCAATGGTTCAAAACTATAAGTCATGACTTGTGACTAAAAGTCTTTCTATTCTAACTTGAGTTTAATGACTAACCATGGGTTAAATCTAGTCTAACTAGGGTTACATGACCTAACCAAGTCCAAACACAACTAGGGTTAGCTTCTAGGTTAGTCTACCTAGTCAACACTAGTCAAAGTCAACCTAGTCAACCATCAATCAAATAATTCCAAAATAAATCCTAAAAATTCCCATAAATTCAAATAAATTATAATAAATAAAAATAACCTTAAAAATGACAAAAATATCCTTATACTAGAAATGATAAATGAAATACCCTAATCATATGGCTAGGCTCTAGGTCACTTATCTCTAGGGTTACACTAGCAAAACACCAAATCACAAGTCATAATTTTAAATAGTTTAAAAATGATTAAAAATCACCAAAAATTATAATATGAAGTAAATATCAATAACTAATAATTATAATTACAAAATTTCAAAATTACCCTCATTTGGAAAACTGGGTGTTACATCTATCCTCGGGAGAGGGTATCTGTTCTTGATTGTCACTGAGTTCAAGGTACGATAATCTACACATAATCTGGACGTACCATCCTTCTTTTTCACAAGAAGCATCGGGGCTTTCCAGGGCGATCTACTAGCACGAATGAATCCCTTGGTTCTGAGTTCTTCAATCATCTTGTACAATATCTCTAGCTCTAACGGCGCCATCCTGTAGACTCTCTCTGACATTGCGGCTGTCCCGGGAATCAAGTCGATAGTAAACTCGATCTCTCGCTCTGGCGGCATCCCTGGAAGCTCTTCTGGGAAAACATCTGGAAACTCTTCGACTATCCGAAGTAATTGTACTACTGCTACTGCCATCCACAATACTGGAGGAGAAGGTTCAACTTCGCCTCGGGAGAAGGAAAACTCCGACTCGCCTAGAATGCTAAAAATAACCCTGCCAATGTGGCAGTCTATCCTAGCATACTGGTCCCTCAACCAATCCATCCCTAAGACTACATCATAATCGGCCATCGGAAACTCTATCAATCTAGCGGAGAATTCTCTACCGCTAACTACGATCCGACACGAAGAAAATACTCTATCTACTCCCACAAGTCCGTTACCAGTAAGTATATTGAGCCTTACTGATAATGACTTGGGCTCCAGTACTACCCGTGTCGCAAATCGTGCAGACATAAATGAATGCGATGCACCAGAGTCAAATAATACTGAAGCTGGAAAGGTGTTGACGAGAATAGTACCTGCCACTACCACTCCTGGAAAAATTCCTTCCTCTCCCATGGTCAAAGCCAGCACTTGACCATGCCCTCTAGGTGCGGGTCCCCTCTGCTGAAAATTCCTCTGCCTGCTCTGGATCAGGGCTTGGGCTTGGGCATACTGCTGCGGTCTCTGCTGCTAGAACGCCTGGGCCTGCATCGGCAATGGTCTCGAGAACGGGTACTGCAGCTGCTGCTGGACTGGTGCTGGTCCTCTAACTGAAGGACTAGAGAAGGCCGATGAACTCCCCCTGTTCAGGCAGTTTCCAACCCTGTGGTCCGGGGCACCACAAACCAAGCACAAACCATGTGCTTTACGACACTCTGATACCACATGCCCTGGCTTTCCGCAGTGTGAACATCCCACTGTGGAAGACTGCTTCTGTTTCTGCTGCTGAGGGTACGTCGGGGTGGAATGCTGAACCGACGTCACTGAGGCCGCCCGCCTCGGAGCTCCAATGGTCAAAGCCCTGGCTACCGGGGCTGGTGTTGATGACTGATTCATCTGGCGGTGAGATCGCTTTCGACCTCCGGTCCTATCCACGATCCTCTGGGAGGTATACTCATGCCTTCGGGCTGCTCTCAACACTGCATCAAAAGTCTGATGCTCAAACTACTCCACCGCTAATAAAATCTCTAGGTGGAGCCCCTGCTGGAACCGCTGGGCTCTATCGAACTCGATCGCCACCAAGGTAGGAGCAAATCGACTAAGCCTGGAGAACTCGGCCGCGTATCCATCGACCGTTCTGCCCATCTGCTTCAGATTGGTGAACCTCGTCTGTAGATCGTACCGAGCTACAACATCGAAGTACTTGGTATGGAATCTCTCTCTGAATACTGCCCATAAAATAGGGGCCACTAATCTAACGGCCTGGGCCGTCCACCAGCTGCGGGCAAGATCCAATAACTGTAGGCGCACCACGGCCACCTTCTCGTTCTCTGGAGTCCTGGCTGCTTCTAGAATCACCTCTGTGTCCTGAAGCCATGCATCTGCAGCGATCGCATCTTCACTACCGTCGAAGAAGGGAGGGTTTAAGCGCTTGAAGTTGTTGGCCGCGTTGTTACCCTGATGACCCCCTCTGGTCAAAGCGTCTGCCACCGCCTGGTGCAAGGCATCTCCTCGACGATCCTGGGAGGCTAATAGTGACCGGATGAGACCCACCAAAGTGCCATCATCAGGCTCTGCAGGCTGGACGGGCTGAACTGATGTCTCTTCTCCAGTAGGCATGACTCTGGAGGCTACTCCTGAATACTGGGCTTGATCTCCAGGTTACTGCTGGTCCACGGGAGGTGCTCCGCCTTGCTGATCGGCAGGTCCAGGAACAATGCTGCTGAAGAAGACGACATAAGGAACAATAAGGAAGGACCAGGAAAGATCAACGATACAAGCATGTGATCAGGTCAAGATTACAGGGATTCAGAAGATACGAGCAGAGATCAAGGGCGAGTACTGATTGAGACATCTATTCGGTAAACTCTCACATATCTTGATTTACAAGACCTGCATGGGCCACCACTAAAACCATGTAACGTCCCAGAACCAGAATACTAGAGAGCGGGGGCATACATAGCCAGCTACGTATATTGAAGTGCAACCCACCTCGCTATACGGTCATGGCTGTTTAGATACATGAGGGTTTAACTACAAGCCAATAGTCTCCTATGGTCATGAACAAGCCTATTGTCTCAATCACAAGCAAGTAGTAACAGTTACAAGATGTCAGAGCACCAAATATACAATAGTAAGGCGTCCCATACATTACATATTCCGATGATCATGAAGCTAGTCGTACAAAATGTCAAGACTAGCAAGAGTTTTAGTCAATACATGATCAACCCTAGGATTTGTCAATCATGTTACAGCCCGTAGGCAGACAGTAAATAAAGGTGCAATACGAGCAAACACGTGCTCGCCGGCTAAACGTCTCAAAAGAATAATTTTTACAATAAAGTGGGAGGACAAAAAGAAAATCCACTCGTTGCCAGGGTTACGCCTGGTGGTCACCATCTGGCTGAAAGACAGGTAGATCCTCTGGTGCTGCTCCGATATCTGGCCACACAAAACCAGTTGGGTCAGACCCCAGAAAGAGCAAGTGCCACAAAGGAGGCTTCACTTAGGAACTAAAACCAGCATATCACAATAGAATATTAAAGATAATAAATAAAGAATTGATAATAATAGAGATAACAACAGTAAACTGAGTACGAGGGAACCATTCAAGTAGCCAGGTCACAACCCTTAAACCAAACAAGGACCGGGGTTGTAACCCTTCACTTGAATAGAGACCCGTCTCAAATACTATTGGTACAGTGAAGACAATAAACGAAGAGAGGACACAGAACTGCTCCGGGAGCCAGGTTACAACCCTTAAACCAAACAAGGACCGGGGTTGTAATCCTTCGCCTGAACAGAACTGGACCCCTGATCTTTATTGCTAAGGCCAGCATAATTAATCATGGTATTAAGGTAAGGTAAAATATGACGAACATGGCATAGGGTTGCAATAAGACAATAAAGAAGAGAGGACACAGAATTGCTCCGGAAGCCAGGTTACAACCCTTAAACCAAACAAGGACAGGGGTTGTAACCCTTCGCCTGAACAGAACTGGACCCCCGATCGTTATTGTTAAGGCAAGCATCAATAATTATGTCATGTCACAATCTTGCACAGGATCAGGATAAGACTAAGCTGGAATAAACTCCATCCAATCAATCACGGCCAATCAAGAGTACGGCTTGATACTTTTAACTAACTAGGGTTATCACATGCTTAGTTACTAGCGAGATGCAATAAGATTATCCCAACAGCCACAAGCCCTGCAGACCATCTGGTTATCCAGGTCGAATGTCCGTTTATGAAGGATGCAACATGTGACAGTGTGCTGGAAATGTGCCCTACTCGTCGGTAGGCTACAAGTCCTACTTAGTGCGTCCAGATAACGGGATTGCCTGTAGCTGGGAAATCTCTTCATGACTACTGAATTATTCTAGTTTATTAGCCTTAGTCGATTACAGTGGGTACCCCTGACCGTGGTACTCAGGGATCCTCATCCTAGACGTGATGCAAGACAGTGCCAGTTTATTTGTACAAACACAATCGCCTACGGTGTCTAGGTCGTTCATACTTGTCATGTCAGGCTAGCTGTCGTAACAGCATGTCGAGATATATTATGTCAGTTTACTTGTCAAGAGTGCGCCACAGCGGGCCACTATCGTGTTCTATTCTTACATTATAATAAATGAGAAAAATTTGCATAAAATAACTAATAACATATTCTTGAAGCCAAGAAAAAGATCTACGACTTTCATGTTGGGAGTTAGGAGAAATTCTGGCCACAATTCCGCCAAATAGGACTTAAAATAGCCAAAAATAGCCAAAATAGGCACTATGCGGCACTATTTAGCACTATGCGGCACTATTTAGCACTATGCGGCACTCTGGACACTATGCGGCAATATGCAGCACCCTTATGCGGCTGGACACTATGCGACACTATGCAGCACCCTTATGCGGCTGGACACTATGCGGCACTATGTAGCACCCTTATGCGGCTGGGCACTATACGGCACTATGCAGTACCCTTATGCGGCTGGACACTATGCGACAATATGCAGCACCCTTATGCGGCTGGATACTATACGGCACTATGCAGTACCCTTATGCGGCTGGACACTATGCGGCACTATGTAGCACCCTTATGCGGCTGGGCACTAGCACCATTTTGCGGCTGGATACTATGCGGCACTATGTAGCACCCTTATGCGTCTGGATACTATGCAGCACCCTTATGCTGCTGGACACTATACGGTACTATGCAGCACCCTTATGCGGCTGGACACTATGCGGTACTATGCAGCACCCTTATGCGGTTGGACATTATACGGCACTATGCAGCACCCTTATGCGGCTGGACACTATGCGACACTATGCAGCACCCTTATGCGGCTGGACACTATACGGCACTATGCAGCACCCTTATGCGGGTGGGCACTATACAGCACTATGCAGCACCCTTATGCGGCTGGATACTATACGGCACTATTCATCGTCCCTGCCAAAATCAGCACAGATGATCATAGAAATGGCCAAAAATGCTTTTGGCCATAACTTCCTCAAAACAAGTCAAAATCCAACTTTTCAAAGGTCTATTTTGGGTAAAATCGAATTCTCTACAACATGGAATAATCAAAACATGAAAATAATAAAGTTTAATAGATCAAAACCCAAAAAAACCAAAAATAATATAAACTTAGATCTACAAGAAAATATCCATCAAAATAGAAAATGCCAAGTTCTAAAGTATCTTAGAATCTCGCGAGGAAGACAATAGAACAACAAAAATGGAGTTTCTCCATGAAGCAAGTCGTACTTGCCTAAGCTTCTCTTGGTAGATGGAGAAGTTAAGAGGAAGAAGATGAAGAAATAAATGAAGAGTAAAGATGAGAGAGAAAGAGGGTTGGGTTATATATCAACCCTCTCCATCTCAAACCAAGCCAAGCCAAGCCAAACCAAGTCAAATTGAACCGAACCGATTAATAAACCAAGTCCAGATTAAACCAAGACTAGGCTAAGCAAAACAAGCCTAACTACGGTCCACCTAATAAATGCCAGAAATCTCGTACACGCATACGAAAATACGTATAACGGAAAACAGGAGTGACAATTGGGTTCCTAGATAATTTTATGCTTACCGGTCTAGGAGGACTATTATTTGAATTTAGATTTCAATAAGCAGTTATTTGATAAGGTAGAATAACAGTTTAAACTATTACCGCAATCGCGTATTGAGTTATGATTAGATTAATCCGTATTTAAAACCACGTTCGATTTTATGTGAAGAATTATATATTAGAATTTAATTACTCGATAATGCTAAGTTTAAATTACATAAATTGATATTATTGAATATACACTTTAGATATTATTATTAATGGTGGTGATTAGCTTGGATTGTTTTAAATAATTATTTGAAGAGAGAAAACCTATCCACTTAATACTCTAGTCTTATCTGATTAGAAATGTTGTCCACTATATGAGGAGATACTCTCCCCAATTTTTCCCACGAACACAAAAAACCTACGAAACCACCATGGCACCCTCACCATTCGCCACCACCATCTGACAATACCACCACCACCATCACGTAAGCTACCTCCCGGCCATCCTCCTCCGACCGGCCAGTGGCCACCAAAACCAACCACAGCAAACAACCACCATCACCACAATCTTCGTGTCCTATCCAGCCATGGTGTCCGTGTGTCCGTGTCCGTCGTATTCAACAAATACAAAATACAGCATTATATCCTTCGTGTCCGGCATTCGCACACAACCCAATACACAACAAATACAAATCGAATCCCAAACCTTCGAATCCTCTTCGGGCCGACGTCTCTTCAGCGCCGATGCTCCCCGGTGAAGCCTTTCTAATTCTCGTCGTATCCCTCCGCCCAGATTCTTCACACCGCTGGATCTTCTCCTCCGCACTCGCCGAGCGCCGCTGTAAAACCCCTAAATTTCTATTATTTTTTTATTTTATTAAATTTGGTACTGATTTAAAATTTTGTATTGTACGTCGCGTAGTAGCATTGTACGTCGTGCACGAAATTTTATTTTTCGTACGCACCCGCTTTTCGGATATGAAGCGTGTCCAAGCCCAGCCTACACCGCAGTGTCGGCGGTAGAACGCTGTCTATACTCGCAAGTCACTGAATCTATAATCACGGGTAAATCTATATCTCATCCATAGAATAATCAAGACACAATCAAGATCAATGAATATCCATGAAACTAAGCAATAATGAATATAAACTGAATGTATCCAAAATTAATGTCACGTCCGGTGGACACAAATCCACTACCAGTAGACGAAAAAATAGAGAAATACATGAAATGAACCAACTGAGTATAACCTGCTAACCAAGTAACCTCAACTGCAAAGTGCCGTGATCTGAAGCTAACTCAAATCCACTCGTCTGCTCCTGACTCAAACTCGGCTAACCTGAGGAGATCATCAGGTCCTCAGAGGACATAGCAAGATACATAATATACATGCCTATCTAGCAGTTTTATCATGCTCAAAAAATAAACAAGAAAGAACATGAACAAGACCAATGACCACGAACACTAACACGAACACGAACACGAACACGAACACTAGAACAACTACGCATAAATGAACTGCCGGATGAACGATACATGAGATCAATGGAAGAAACCAAACCCTCGTCCCGAGTGTGAACTCTCTGGTTTGAACTAAGCACTAACCCTCGTCCCGAGTGTGGACTCTCTGGCTAGCTCACGGCAAGACACCCTCGTCCCGTGTGTGGACTCTCTGGTGTAATTGGTCAACCCTCGTCCCGAGTGTGGACTCTCTGGTGCCAATGATCACGACAAACACCCTCGTCCCGTGTGTGGACTCTCTGGTGCACCAAACAACCCTCGTCCCGAGTGTGGACTCTCTGGTTGTGTACAACGATAATCAAGGCTATGGCAGTTCACTACACGCACTCGTTCTATGACACACTCAAACAAGGTACTGGTGAGAAACTCCAAACATAAAACACAAGGCCAAACAATGAACACTGCTATAAACAATAAAGACAACTCCATAGAAGACAACACGAAAAGCACATGTCCATAAATGATCCAAGACAGAAAAACGAAAGGAAATACATGTAAGTAAAACTGTAGAGGAAGGTAAGGTATACTTGCCTTAGGTCCTGAGCTGCAAGTACGGTTCAGAGCACTGATTCAAATCCAAATAACCTGTTTAGATGGTTTGACAAGATCAATACGCAGTTTAAAGGTACCAATAAGCTTATCTATCTAGATTAGAATGTTTCTGTAACATGGTTATCTTAGTAGACTTGGGAACAATCCCTAGTAGATAGTCACATGGCCTATAACCTATAGCCTATAACCAAACCCATATGGTGAAGATAACTGGACTACCCCTAGCATTATTGCTAATCCAATGCTACTTCCACCTTCATTTCTGTGCCCTCACCCTAGTCCCCTATATTTGTAGGTAGGCCTATTACAAACTACAAAATGTCCTACTTCACCTCTGTGAACTGGTGGGAGGGGCATTGGTCATCAACAAATAAGGCTAACCACAATTCCTTGATACCTTGAGTACAAGGTTGTACAACAAACCCAAACAGTGTATTGACACTCAAATAAAATGGACTGATATCATTACAATATAGATATGGCTGACACAGGATTCAACATTATGGTTGTAGTAGATCATGCTATAGTGTGTGCAATGCAAGGGTAATGTATGTGCTATAATTGAAAAGGGTACAGTTGGTTCCTTCTCCAGGATTTGGGCATCTAAGGTCTTGTCTTGAGTACAATACCTCCTTCCTTGGGTACCCCTCTATGTGTATTCCCTTGCTAACAGCATATTGGTGTTGATCTAGGAGTTTAATTGCTATCTAATGACATCTGTAACAGTCTCTTATACTACCTATCACAGTCATCTGGCTTATGAGTCCTGTACTTATCCAAAACACACTACCTGTTAATGTCACATCTACTATTCCCTTGTAGATGTCATCAAACCTGGTCTAGAGGCCTTTCCCCTTATATACTCTGTTCTCAGGAAATCCTGATGAAGTTGTGCTGATTTGGAATTTAAAAGACACTACTCTACTTTCAGAATACAGTAGACCACAGTTCAGTGAGATGAATGTCTAATTTGGGTATGTACTTGCCATTAGGTGACCCCAATACTTATCTACTATGGTTTCAAGTTGACATTTAGAGTACTAACCTTCCAACTGGCTATGTCCGGCATCCCATTACTAATTCCCTTGGCTATTAATAACTTATACTAGGTGTCACTTGATAATGCCTATTGCATCAACACCACCAAGGAGTTGCAGTCATAGGGAAAATATACACCCTCCTTTCACCTCGAATAAAGATTTTTAAAACTGAGAAGTACCAGAAGTCTGCAGGCTTGTAATACATATATATGGCACCAATGTATCAGAAACTTTTGACCTTCATAAATCAACAATAGAATCAAATAGTGGGTGCCTGGTTCTTAACCACACATTGAACCTTAACCTATGCTACCTGTGCATCCATCCTATAACAGAGCAATGGCATTCCCCTGTCCTGGTATCGAACTCGATACCCAAACCATACTGAAATCTGATAACAGTTTTATCAAAACTCGACGCTCTGGTTCAAGTCGAATCCATACTGAAATCCTGATACTCCCTCCCGTATCCAGATACATAACCTGTCCTAGACTAATGCAATTTCCATACAGGATACGCGAGATGCACACACGTATTACTGTTTCTCTACTCAACACACACATTCACAAGTAATTTTCCAATTCCTACACACAACCCCTCTATGGAGATTCTTCTTATTCTCTAACCTGTTAAGCATATCCAGGAATCCTACGCACATGGAAGCCATGTTTTCCCAAATTATTACAGTTGCACACATCTACCTAGGTACAAAACACACATGCTAACCGAATACCTGTACGGCTTGGACTGCTATACCTATACATTCTCCATCCCATATCCCTCAAGGATACACCGATGGTTTTCCAACTGTTCTTCACATGGACACCTGTGAATGACTACCCGCTCTTTAGTTCAGGTAAGGGTATGCCTCCCTCTCTACTACAGGCTATCTTGGACATAATTTAGTCCCTCCTACCTGCAGGTATACATGTATCCTACTTATGTTTCATGCCTGGACGGTTACACATATATATCTATGGGACTGTAGGCAGCCCCATCTACTGCTGTATAAGAGTCTATATACCTATATGTGAAGTCTGATATATCCATGTGTACTCAACTAAACTCTAATACATGAGTACTGCCCCACAACTGGATGTTCCCAGGTTTTTCCTGTAACCTAATGAATGTATTACAGACACATGATCATATACTATGTGTATACGGA
>JANAVB010042882.1:0-10000 GCA_029216955.1 Iris pallida
GGCCGACAGCTGATGCAATCTGAGTTAGACTATCAACTTGCTTGTTGAGCATCCAGCTGCTCCTGAAACTGATGAAGCTGCTCCTGAAGCGCGCGATATTGAGCTTCGCTTTGCTTCCTCGAGCCTCCATTGCTTAATCAGTTTCCAATCGGGTCAGACGAGAATTCGTCTTGAGCTACTTGGTCATTCTACACAAAGAAATAATTAGCACTCATAAAATATTTTGGGCTTATTGTATGGAACATTATTTCATGCCAGCGCCACTCGACACCATCAATCGAGAAAATTTGCATCAAGACTTCCTTTTGAAACATTATTTTTGAAATCCGAGGAAGTGAAGCCGTGCTCTGATACCAACTTGTCACGCCCCGATTCGGGAATCGCTCGCTTTGCTTCGATTCACGCGAATCGATCGTCCTCGCTAAGGCGTGATGCCGTACAAGTCTGGAGTTGCACTTGTACAAGGCTAGAACATTGCCATTTATATCATTTTGAAACATTTAAAGTAAGCCACAGTTGGGAAACATTGATACACAATATAGGAAGAAGATAATCATTTTAATTGTAGTCAGAATACAACTTTTCTCGATAATATTTGAAATGCCATTTCGGCTACATTGATTCATGAAAAGAAGTACAACTGATAGGCTGCCATGAAATAATTTCCCGTTCCATACATCACGCCCTTTAGTACTTTGAAATATAAGCAGCTATCTTTGAAATCTCCGCAATACTTTGTGCGTCTTTAGGGAAAAACTTGAAAGGAAACAGCAGTTCAGAAAGCTTTAATTTCGATGTGCGCCCGAGCCTTCTCCAGTACCTGTGAGGAGGGGTCAGCACATTATAACAATGCGCTGGTGAGCCCCGTTGGCCCACTCAACTAAACCAACATTTTATTAATGACAAGCATTTTAAAGATATGAACTTATAAGGGACAGGCGACATTAGAGTAAATCACAATTCAAGTGACATGGTAGTTCAATAAACCATGTTTAGTACCATTAGCCGAATCCAGCTTTCCTGCATAAGATACAGGATATAATAATACTTACCGCCCCTGCATAAGACATTGATTAGCATACATTCCCACGATGTGACCACTGGTGTTGTTAAACCATATGGACTCTTTTTTCATTCATTTGCATTTGGGACTTCAAGATAATGAGATGACAGCACAGTAGGGAGCTAGCCTCTATGATGCCTCGCATTACTCATGTTCCCCAAAGCACTTCATTATTTTCTCCTAGGCCGAATCGGTACAGGCGCCCCTGTACCGTTCGAGGAAATTATTGCTCAATCCTTGTATACAAGTTGTCCATGGTCAGGCGAATGTGTGTCCGACTCGATATACACAGTGTGCATAGAATATTTGAAGTAATAGGCAACATGATCATTCTTAGCATTTCATAACCATCATTCTAGGCATCAATTCAATCATTTCAATGTTCAGTTCATTGCAGTGTAATCAATTCATTTCAATGTTCTATCTCTAGCATCTTAGTGGTATTGATTGTGGCATTAGCATCTTGATATCGATCAACGGATGTTGCAAGACAATTATTTAGTTGGCATGAAGGAATAGCGAGAGGGACATACCACCACAGAGATCCACACTCACCAAATTAGAGAATCGTCGAGAGAGAGAGGAACACTTGCACGCTTAGCCTTCCGTCACGCGTCAGTCTGCATTGGCACCAAAAGATTGATTATAATCCGTCTCGTTGTGTTCTCTTCTCTCAGAATTCTCAAGAATGAATGCTATGCAAATCGATGAAAACGGGCAAGAATCAAATCATCGAAATCATTCAGAAAAGCATCCATCAAACCAAGCAGCAAAACCAGCAGCAAAACATCCAGAGAAAACTCTTGGACGCATTTCAAGAGAAACCGATCCATTAATTGGAAAGGTTCTTATGCACTTGTCCGTGATCGATTCGATGCCGACGGTAAGTTTCCCAATACTCGGTTCCGACCGAGTTAGCCAAGCCACAAGCCTTACATAGTGAACGCTAGGAGCGGGACATACAGAAGGGATAAGGAAAGATAAATATATATTTTCTATCTATCTAGAGATAAACAGTGCAGGTAGATACCTTTACGCCCACAAAGATGAAGGCTATTATGGCATCAACGTCTTAGTCATACTAACATGGACACCATATCAAGACTATCTACCAAGAAGCTAGTAAGAGGATTGCCTGAAATCATATTCAAAAAGGATACGGTATGTGCCGAATATGAAAAGAATAAGGCTACCAAATTTTCTTTTAAATCCATCAACACTGTAAGTACCACTTGACCTTTGCAATTACTCCATATGGATTTATTTGGTCCTAGTAGAGTAGCCAGTCTTGGCGGAAAACTCTATGCTTTCGTAATTGTTGATGACTTTCAAGATTCACTTGGATTTTCTTTCTTGCAAATAAAGGTGATACTATTTTCGTTTTCAAATTTTTTGCTAAAAAGGTCCAAAAACAAAAAAGGCTACATGATTACTCGTATCCGAAGGATCATGGTGGCGAATTCGAAAATTCCGATTTTGAAAAGTTTTATGATTTAAATGGCTTTAATCATGAGTTTTCTTGTCCTAGAACTCCTCAAAAAATGGTGTTGTGGAGCGGAAGAATAGGAATCTTGGCGATATGGCTAGAGTCATGTTGAATCAATTTCTCTTCGAAATATATTGGACAGAAGTTGTCAGCACAACGTGCAAATTTTGAATAGGGTTTTGATTCGACCTATCTTGAAGAAAACTCCATATGAGCTTTGGTTTGGTAGAACTCCAAATGTTTCTTACTTTCGAGTGTTTGGTTTTCGCTGCTTTATCCTGAATAGCAAAGACAACTTGGGTAAGTTGATACCAAAGCTGACGAAGGTATTCTTCTTGGCTATGCTGCCAAGAGTAAGGGATATAGAGTGTTCAACAAACGCTCCATGATTGTTGAAGAGTCTACTAACGTAACTTTTGATGAAGACAATAGTACAGCTATCATTCCGATGATGATAAACCAGCAACCTTCATCATGTTGATACACACCCGAAACCAACTCTCTGGAAGGCTTACCAAAGAAGTCCCAATTCAAACCTTCGTATCCTGAAAACTTGGTAATAGGTGAGGTATCAAAAAGGGTAACTATCGATCTTCTTTGAGAGATTCTATTGCTAGCTCTGTTTTTATTCTCAAATTGAACCTAAAAATGTTTTAGAAGTTTTAATGATAAATTTTGGATATCTACAATGCAAGAAGAACTCAACCAATTTAAACGAAATCAGGTTGGGAACTTGTTCCTAGACCTGCTATCATTCAATCATCGGTACAAATGGGTTTTTCGCAACAAAGTTAATGAGGACAGTTTGGTCACTCGTAATGTCACGATCCGCACCCGCTTTTCGGGATACGAGTGTGTGCCAAGCCAGCCTACGCCGCAAAGTCGACGGTAGAATGCTGTCAAGCCCGCAATAAATAAATGCTCAAATTAAATTTTTATGCTCATTCACATTTCTAAATTGATTACAACAATTACAAGATTTATAATCAAAGAAAAGTACAAGGTTTCTTACACATATTGAAAATGATTATAGCAACATCTATCTAATTATCTCTAGGTTTGGCCTGAATTCTAATTTCAAAGTCACAATCTAACAATCTTTAGACTTCAAAACTTAATTTATTTGTCACGATCTCCTCAAGGTGTAAACTTCACAAAATTTTAATGCTTCCATATTAAATCCACCTTTTCATAACTCCAAATTTTAAAAGCAAAATCCAAAATACTTTAAAATATAAATACTTGAAAATTAAACTTAAATTTTTCGGTAACAAACCCAATCAAATTTCAAATTCAGCAATCTTCAGTTTAGTTGAAGTCCATTTCCTTTAAAGGTAAATCCAGATTTTCATACTTTCCAAATTTCAAATCCAAAAATTACAATCCAAATTTAAAAAAATCAACCTTAGCAAAATTCATCAAACCATATAGGTATTTAAATCTCAAAGACACTGAAAGCTAACCTTAAAACTCAATTAGTTAAACTCTACCCACCTTGATTAAAGTCATACTAAAACACAACATTATCATAAAATATTTCAAATTCAAAAATATCTCAAACATTGTTTATCCCTATCTTAATCGTGTAGACTATGTAACAACCTTATCTACCCAAGAATTTAATCCGAAATAAATCTAAGGGTTGTCCTATGTGGTGCCTAGTCCCAGTCATAGTCATTATCCAAAAATCAAATCGACCTAGTTGTGAATGAGCAATTCCTAATCGCAGGCTCACAGCAGTACGACTATATGGTACTACTGCGAGTTCGCACATTTTGTGAAACAGACCTGCATGGACCACCAAAAAAACTTGTCACGACCCGCACTCGCTTTTCGGGATACGAGTACATGTCCAAGCCAGCCTACGCCGCAGAGTCAGCGGTAGAACGCTGTCAAGCCCACAATGAATAAATGCTCAAATTAAATTTTACTACTCATTCACATTTCTAAATTGATTACAACAATTACAAGATTTATATTCAAAGAAAAGTACAGGGTTTCTTACACATATTGAAAATGATTATAGCAAACAACTATCTCTAGGTTTGGCCTGCAAGTACATCCGAATCTTCCAATGCTAAAGAAGCCACAACTAACCTGAAAATGTTGGTTATCCAGTCAGAAAAGGAAAAAGCACACATATGACTGCTATCCGAGACATAACAGAATCACAGAACATGAAAGTAGCATATGAGATAAAACTAGAAAAAAACTAGCATCATGGTATAATAGAAAAAGAACAGGCAATTCTAGCAAGTAATACGTAAAGCATGGCAAGTGGTGAGGAACATGATGAAACAAATGGAACAAGAAACTATCTACGTGTGTTGAAATATTGGTCGACATGTGAACGGCTAAGGGGTAAATACGGCACCTGCACGTGTCGTGTACAGCTGCTATCAGTCAAGATCAGACATTTTGGGATGGAATGGGTAGTTCACACGTCTACTAAGATTTCTCCGCCCGGCTATACTCATGGAATCAAGTTGCAAGCATGGTAATCATGTAAGTGACAGTCAAGAAGTATAATAAATCCATGGTACTAATCTCCTGTGTGACGAGCGTGTCAACAAGCAGCAAAAAATATGTATAACATGTAAGAAAAACTATTAGAGACGATAATAATCAGTATATGCACTTGCCTGGATTAGTTGCAGTTTGTGTGACTAGATAATTGGCACAGAATAGTCGTCGTTGACAAACTATGCAAGACATTCTCTAATAATGGAACAAACAGTGCCATTGCGTCTCGAACGGTCCTTTTAGCCTAGGGCCAATATGGGAAGAGTGTTTAGTTATGGTTAGAAACAATCTAATCAAGAGGAAAAAGGAATTTAGTTTTAGACTAAGAGGTAATTTGGATTCAAGTTTGACTTTTGTCTCTCAATTTGAAAAAAACCCCAATTTAGAAAATACTAAATCTTTGCAATATAAACCGAAATAACCAACCTAGTAGAATTTACTAAGTCCCCCAAATTTCTAAAACCTAATTATATGTTATCGACCAAAAACTTATTTTAGATACATAGAAGAAAGATCCCATTATTAATCTTATACAAAGCCAATAAAATAGAATTATTGTATGAATTAAAAGCCTATCAATATAAGCCCAAATAAAAGCTTATTAAAATATGTGTATATTTGTGTGGACCCAAAAATAATTAAAATATTTAAGCCCCAAAAACTATTTCTAGGTCTATTAGGACCAAATTTTTTACTAAACAAAGTATATATTATAATGTAATTTTAGAAAACTTTTTGATAATAATTATTTTAATAAATACAGTGAAATCATAATACTAAGGCACTACCAAAATTTATCGATTTAGCGACGGCCGGATCCGTCGCCAGTCCGACGGAATTACTATTAGCGACCGATTACTGACGGGTTTTGGCCAAAAACATCCGTCGGCAATCAGCTCGTCGCTAATAACTGTCCGTCGCTACGTAGTCGTTAACCGATGGACTAGCGATGGCATTTCGACTTCAAAATACGAAGCATAAGCGACTACTTTCCGACGGACTGTCGTCCATTTCAAGTATTAAATACTGAACTGTTTAGACAATAGCAACGTAAAGTTCCGTCGGTAAACTGTCGTAATAGCGTATCAGAGAGTATCGTTCCGTCGCTAATCCGTCGAAACGCCGTCGATAAAAAGGACGGATTGGCGACGGTTTGCTAATGGAAAATCTGTCGACCAGGTTCTGGAAGAGGCAGGCATTTCCAGCACCATGGCGACGGATGCGTAGTCGCTATTCCGTCGCTACCCGTCGACAGAGCGACGGATTACTGGCGGATAATCCGTCGCCACGGTTCTGGAAATGTCAAGCATTTCCAGAACCTTCTCGACGGATAGTCCGTCGCTATGCCGTCGCGAGAGCGATTGATTAGTGGTGATTATCAGTCGCCTTGGCGACGGCTAATCCGTCGCTAGTCCGTCGAACTATATACCACCAGAACCTTGCCGACGGATATTCCGTCAATCACCCGTCGCTACTTGGAAACAGTTTCAAACCTCCAGTTAGCGACGGCTCATCCGTCGAAAATCAGTCGAAAACTGGGAATATCCGTCGCTAACCAGTCACTACTCCGTCGCTAACTGAGATTTTTTGGAAAAAATTACAGCACTTTCCCTGTTCACAAAAATGCATAAACCAAACCAATAATAATGCACACCAATTATCCAACAATCATATAGACCAAATATATAATGTACACCAATTATCCAAGAATCACATAGACCAAATATGCACATACGAATTTAATGCACAGTTCAGTATCCAAGAATCACAGACCAAACCAAATAGTAGAAAATAAACATCAATTATCCTGAAGAGTCACAATATCCGGTGCTATAATCCGATTATAGCACAATTAATCCAAAGATCTCACAAATATTCCAAAATTCTTAATACAATATTTTAAGAAGAAGGACGAGGTCGATTGTCCGGTGGTGGTAATCCCAACTGTGACCGACGAATATACTCCTCCACTAGGTACGACGGCAAGCCGTTGTAGACACTGCTCGGAAGTCGGCGTAGTTGTTCTGGCGACATCAGATCCAGGAGTGACGTCACAGTCGTAGGCGGTACCACAGGGGCATCAGGGTTGAAAGAAAGATGACCAACAGAAGAAGGACCGACACCAGCAGTCGACGGACCAGTAGAAGACGGACCAACCATCAGCAGACGGACCGGCAGCAACAGACGGAGGCGGAACAAATTGCTCCCGCAAGGACGACACCGCCTCGTACAGCTGCGTAAGCTGTGACCAAACATCATCGTCTGTCGGGCCACGGGAGGAGGCGGTGTCGGTGGAAATCTCTGCGTCGCCATGTGCAACGGCCCTAGGGAGCCGACTCCGTACAGGAGCCCTTTCTTAAAGCCGCCGGTATCTACGAACAAGTCGTTACGAGCGACCAAAGAAGAGGGCGTCCGGGCGGGCGCGTTTCACCGACATCCTCGGTGTCAGTTAACTGAGCCGACTAAAGGCCTCACGATACGCAGCCTATCAAATGAATGTGTTTATATTATAAGATTTACCTAATGTTATCTAAATCCCATGTTTCACTAAGTTAAGTGTGAATCCTACGTTTACCTAAGTTATAGTCCGAATACTTTTAATTCATAAGTCTCATAAACATAAGTACTTACATCAGTCTCCTTGGCCTCTCGTCGACGAAGCTTCCATCCTTCCGTCTTTTGTGCGTATGCTGGAACACGTCGTGCGTGGTGACCGATTCTGGCGCCCTTTCCTCCTTCACCGCCCGTTGGGCCTGCATACGAAATTTTCGTAGAACGTCGATAACTCTTTTAATTAATAATACCTAATTCGATAGTGAAATAAATTTACGGTAGCTCACCAGATCTGCAAGCGTCGCTGTGTGGGGCCTTGATCCCCCCGTATGAAGGCCCGTGGCCTGTCGGTTCGCCTTCGCCTTCTCCGATTTCTTTGTACGCAGGGGTATCCATCATACCTAAGAGGTCCTCATAATACTCCTGTCGGATCCAATTCGGCCTCGTATGCCCCATTTTCAGGTCATGAATATATCCCGTATCTTCTTCGAGGCAGTGCTTCTGTAGGTCCTGCGGATCGCGTCCTCGCGATGGGGGGGCCACCAGTACGTCGTCTAACATAGAAATTCAATTATCACGTAATTTAAAAAATGGTTGATTAAAGAGTAATTAATAATTAACCAAAAGATATAGATATATACCCTCAACTCGTCGAGCCAGACGTACTTCACGTTTAGGGGCACCGACGAAAAGTTGAGGTAGGGACCGTGGAAGTTAGCCCTGATAATTTCTCCAAGAGCCCTGCCAACATTAAACGGAAAAAAACCTAAAAAGAAGAAGCGACTGAATATTAACTTGAATAAATGAATTTTTTAATAAATTATCTTAAATTTACTTACGAGGTCCCTGCGGGCCATAGCCCTCGTCGGAACTCGCCTCTCGGCCTCTCTGGTGTCGTCGGAGGATCCGCGGGTCCGCGCATGTACTCCCCAGTAACCGGATGGAATCGAGTATGGGGGTACTCCGGGGCCCACTGTGCAGTAACTGGGGCATCCCCTGGTGGATCCGCTGCTGGTGTTCCGATAGCGGAACGGATCCGCTAGCAGATCCGGACTCATGCCTCGATGAAGTGGTCAATCGAGGGCGGGATGCGACTGTTCCCGGGGTACTCTCCGGGTCGGGTTCGCTCGATAGGGTCACATCCCGAGAACTATGAATGCGACCACGACCACCAGCACCACTACGACCACGACCCGTACCACCACCCCACCACGACCACCACCAGTATCACGACCACGGCCAGCCATCATGACCTGAATAGAACACATAAACATAATTAACAATATAAAAGTATAAATGGATATAAAAAACTAAACTAAAATATACACCACCAGTACGGAGACGAGTGCCGCCGCGACAAAAAAGACTAGGAGTGCCATCTGCAATAAGTAAATAATCGAATGAAAAAAACATGAATTCACGTAATTGCTTTTATGATGTCAAACTTAATTCACGTAATTGGAAGTGTTTTTAATATAAAACAATATTAACCTAATCATCGTCTTTGTTCTCATCCTCGGCCTCTTCTTCATCATATCATCCTCATCCTCATCCTCATCCTCATCCTTATCTTCATCGTCGATTTCATCTGTATCCTCATCTCATAATTCTTCTTCTTCTTCTTCTTCTTCTTCTTCTTCGTCTTCTTCTTCTTCTTCTGCCTCAATATTTGGGACAAGACGCCTCTTTCTCCCCTGGTTGACAGCTAATCTTGTGTATCAACCTCTTCCTCCCCTCTATTTTCCTCAACAATATCTTCAACATCCATTGTATCTGAGTGTTGTCCCAAGTATTGGGACTTTTCGATCTGGTCCTCTTGGTATGCTGGGTCTCCAACGTTGAATGTATTTCTAGATTTAATCTTGCATACTGCCCACCAGTCAAATCGATCTCTACGACGCCTTGGGTAGCTTGTATAGTAGACTTGATAGCCTGATTTGCTATCGCAAATGTATCGGACCCTCTATACCTCCTGCGATGATTTATATCGACGAATCCAAATTGTTTATCGATTCTCCAACCGATATTTGGTGTCGTATCGAACCACTCACATTTGAACATCACAATATGCATATCATATGGGCCAGTATTATAAATCTACAATATTCTGAAGCACTCCATAATAGTCAAAGTCCGGCTCGTCGTCATAGATGGTGCCTCTTATGCAAATACCGGAATCCTTGGTACTGATGCCGTCATTGATAAATTCGACATTTATAGCATTCTGAGTTGACTTAAACCTGAAGCCATTAACGAGATAGCCTGGCCAAGTCTTTATTTGCTTCTTCGGTCTCAATGCCAGATAACGAACACTCATGAGTGAGTGTTGTTTCAGGCAATAAAACCTGTAAAAATATTTATAATTTAATGTTTCA
>JANAVB010042882.1:15000-90146 GCA_029216955.1 Iris pallida
GGTGCGGGTCGTGACAAGTTTTTGTGGTGGCCCATGCAGGTCTGTTTTCGCAAATAATACGAACTCGTGATAGTACTTAAGTTAGTTGTACTATTGCGAGCCTGCAACCAGGAAAAGCTCATTCACGAATTAGAAATTAATTTAATTACGAGAATGACTAGGACTAGGAGTCCCTTATACAAATTTACGATGGGTAGTCTAGGCCATGCAATAGATAAGGAGTTATTAATTTTGATAGTTATCAGATACCCTAGGTACACTAGTATCCCTTGATATGACAATGTAATCTTATTTGGATAGGTTATTCCCTTGGTAAGGCAGGGCTTCATAGAATTAATGATCTAATCTTGATAAATGGTGCAATTTTTCTCCTTGCCCTTTGATATCATCCACACATTTCGTCGAATTGCCTATTTAGTTCCCATTTTGCCTAAGAATTATTATTTATTATTTCTGATTATGTTACCCATAGATGAACCTCAAGTTTAATTGATTCAAAGTTTCCTCAAAGGTTTAAATACACATAGAATCAGTACTAGAATGGTTGTATTTCCTTGTCTTCAGTCATTTCCTCCCTGTTCAATCTTTTATCCTAAAAGATTGTGACTTACAGGACAGATAATTATGCCTTATTACATAGTCGACTTGCTTGAATCTCTAAGAAGGTCATGAGTTTTACATATATAGTTAAAGGAATATTAGTAACTCATAATGGCAGGACAGCCGTACATTGTCGCCATTTAATCGAATTATGGATACCATGGGTTCACTGCTGTCACCTCATTTCCGTATTTCGTATTATGCCCGTATTTTGATTTTGCGTTATTTTCAATTTTGCCTAACTTGCGGTATTTCGATATTTCCCGTATTTTCGTATTCGGATTTTGGTTCGGCTTTTCGGGTTTTCGGTTTTGGTTCGGTTGGTTTAATATGGCTTGGTTTGGTTTGTAGGAATGAGAACACCTTTAGCTATCTTGCACCCTCAAGAACACCACAACAACCCCCATTAAATCCCACCAACTTTTTCTCTCTCTCCATAACTTTCATTTACTTCTTCTTCTTCTTTCTCCTACCACCACCAACACCCACACCATAGGCAAGTTGTATCTTGCCATTTAATGAGGACCCATTTTAATTGACCTTTAGTTAGACTAGAGCTCTAGGACCAATGTTAGAGCTTGGCATTTTGGGTTTTGAAGCTTGGATTTCCCTAGATCTAGACTTTGTTCATTTTCGGATTTCTTTAGATTTGATCTATTAAACTTGATTTTTGGTTGGTTTTATTGTTCCCATGTTGTAGAGGGTGAAATTTTACCCAAGTTAGAGCCTTGGAAGTCCGGATTTGGAGCTTGGATGGCCGACTTATGGTGTTCCAAAGTTTTGGAACCCATGGGTTCTCTCCTCGACTCGAGAAGGAAGACGACCTCCAGGCGCGCCTCCTTGGCCGATCGCGCCCACTTTCCTGGCCGCGCGCTGTTTAGCGCTGCGCGCCTCCTGGCCGATCGCGCCTACCTTCCTGGCCGGGCGCTCTTTAGCGCAGCGCGCCTCTTTTGGCCGCGCGCTGTTTAGCGCTGCGCGCCTCCTTGCGGGCCACACTGTTTAGCGCCTGGCCCGATTGCGCCTGCTCCCCTGACTAGACGCGCTTTGCTGGCCCCACCTAGGCGCACTTTGACCCTTGGATCCTAGGCGCGCTTTCCTGGCTCGACTCAGGCGCACTCCAGTGCATCTCAACCTGACTAGGCGCACTTTAGCGCGTGGCCCATCCTAGGCGCACTTTGACCCCTTAAACCCTAGGCGCACTCTGGTGTGCCGCCTCCCTAGGCGCACTCTAGTGTGCTGCCACCCCAGGCGCACTCTAGTGTGCTGCCACCCTAGGCGCACTCTGGTGTGCTGCCTCAACCAGGCGCACTCTAGTGTGCTGCCACCAGGCGCACTCTAGTGTGCTTGTTCCCTGGCATACCCTAGTTCACCTACACCCCTAGTGCCTTAGTGCCTGCTTATAACTTGGTTTTCTTTTGATATAATTGGAGCTTTTTTTTTGAGATTTTGATTGCTCACATGCACAACTTGACTAGGCCCAACACGTCTTGGCACGGACTTTTGGGATTTTGTTTCTTGTTATCCTCCTTGGTTTGGCAGTTAATTGAAACGGAAATCTTGTAACTTGTGACTGAGCATGATCAACTTGTAACCTGATTACTTGGTAGTGACCCATGGGGTGCACTCTCGACTTGTAACCTGATAACTTGGTAGTGACCCAAAGAGGGTGCACTCTTGACTGGTAACCTGACTTGCTTGACACCGTGGGTGGCTCTTCTTGCTTGCTTGTTAAATCCACTTGTCCAGTCTTGCATCATGTCTAGGATGGGACTCCTGAGTACCATGGTCAGGAGCACCCACTAAAATGGATTAAGGATAAAAACTAGAATAACACAGTAGTCATGACGAGATTGACACAGCTACAGGCAATCCCGTTACCTGGGCGCTTCTTGGGATCTGTAGCCTGCCGTCGAGTAGGGCACATTTCCAGCGCACTGTTGCGTGTTGCACCTCTAAGTCACCTAAGGGTACATGCGTCTCCTGGACGATGTACCCACCTGAATTCAACCCTTAACTTTCGACCTGGGTAGCCTGGATGGTCTGCAGGGCTTGTGGCTGTGGAACAATCTCACTGCATCTTGTTAGTAATTAGGCCTGTGATAATTCTAGTTAGTTAAAGTAGTAAGCCGTAGGACCTATTTGGCCGTGATCGATTGTATGAGGTATAACCAATCTAGTTCTGTCTTGATCCAATGCAAGGTTAATTTCTGTCTTGATTTCTTACGTTATGATCTTGCCGATAAATGGTGAGAATTCCAAGTTCTGCTCAGACGAAGGGTTATAACCCCGGTCCTTGTTTGGTTTAAGGGTTGTAACCCGGCCATCTGAATGGTCCCATGGTTGCCTCATCGTATATCACCCCGTCATGCTTTCTCTTTTAGATTTCTGTCTTTTATTATGCCATATTATATTTTGCACTGATTTGCTGGTTTTGTTCTTATTTCTTGGCCCCTTTGTGGCACTTGCTCTTCTGGGGTTTGACCCAGCTGGTTTTGTATGGCCAGATTTCGGAGCAGCTCCAGAGAATCTACCGCGTCTCCAGCCAGATGGTGGCCACTAGAAGGACGCCAGGCCAAGAGTGGGTTTTCCCTTTTTGTTTCGCCCACTTTATTGTAAATTTATTCTTTTGAGGCGTTTAGCCGACGAGCACCTGTTAGCTCGATGCATTTACTTACTGTCTGCCTACGGGCTGTATACATGATTGACAAATCCTAGGGTTAATCATGTAATGACTAAACTCTTGCTAGTCCTAACATTTTGTAAAGACTAGCTTCATGATCAGCTGAATATGTAATGTTTGGGACGCCTTACTATTGTATATTTAATGATCATACATCTTGTGATATCTACTTACTTGCTTGTGATTGAGACACTAGGTTTGTTCATGACCATAAGAGACTGTTGGCTTGTAGTAAACCCCCATATATCTAGACAGCCGTGACCGTATATCGAGGTGGTTCCCACTTCAGTATACGTAGCTGGCTATGTCTGCCTCCGCTCTCCAGTATACTGGTTCTGGGGTGTGACATGGTTTAAGTGGTGGCCCATGCAGGTCTTGTAAATCAAGATGTGTGGGGGTTGCCAGATAGATGTCTCAATCAGTATTCGTTCTTGATTTCTGTTCGTATCCTCTGAATCCCTGGATTCTTGCCCTGATCCTGTGCTTATATCGTTGATCTGCCCTGGTCCTTTCCTTATTGTTCCCTGTGTCGTCTTCTTCAGCGGCGCTGTACCCGGTCCTACCGATCGTAGAGGTGGAGCACTTCCTGTGGGTCAGCAGCAACCCGGAGATCAAGCCCAGCATTCCGAGGTGGCTTCCAGAGTTGTGCCAACTGGAGGAGAATCACCAGTTCGGCCCGTCCAGCCCGCAGAGCCAGATGATGGTACTCTAGTAGGCCTTATCAGAACCTTGATAGCTTTCCAGGATCGTCGGAGTGATGCTCTGCACCAGACAGTTCAAGATGCTTTGGCCAGAGGCGGTCATCCAGGGAACCAGGCGGCTAACAGTTTCAAGAGATTGAACCCTCCTTTCTTCGACGGCACCGAGGATGCGGTTGCCGCGGACGCATGGCTTCAGGATACTGAGGTGATTCTAGAAGCAGCCAGGACCCCTGAGAATGAGAAGGTGGCAGTGGTGCGCCTGCAGTTGTTAGATCTTGCCCGTAGCTGGTGGGCAGCGCAGGCCGAAGGAATAGTGGCCCCTATTTCATGGGCAATATTTTGGGAGAGATTCCAGACGAAGTACTTTGATGCTGTGGCTCGGTACGACCTGCAGACCAGGTTTACCAACTTGAAGCAAGGAGGCAGGACGGTCGATGGCTATGCGACCGAGTTTTCTAGGCTGAGTAGGTTCGCCCCCACCTTGGTGGCAACCGAGTATGATAGAGCCCAGCGGTTCCAGCAGGGACTGCATCTGGAGATCTTGTTAGCAGTTGAGCAGTTTGAGCACCAGACGTTCGATGCTGTTTTGAAGGCGGCTAGGAGGCATGAGTATACCTCCCAGAGAATTGTGGATAGGACCGGAGGTAGGAAGCGGTCCCATAGTCAGATGCACCAGTCATCAGCTCCAGCCCCGGCAGCTAGGGGAATAACCATTGGAACTCCGAGGCGGGCGGCCTCAGTGACGTCGGTTCAGCATTCGACCCCGACGTACCCGTAGCAGCAGAAGCAGAAGCAGACTTCCGCGATAGGATGTTCTCATTGCGGGAAGCCAGGGCACGTGGTGGCAGATTGTCGCAGGGCGCAGGGATTGTGCCTGGCTTGTGGAGCAGCAGATCATCGGATTGGGGCTTGCCCGAATAGAGGTGGTTCATCCGCATCCAACCCTTCTAGCTCTTCGGTGAGAGGACCGGCCCCAGCGCCAGTTCAGCAGCAACAGTATCAGTCTTCGAGACCCTTGCCGCCTCAGTCTCAAGTATTCCAGCAGCAGCACCCCCAGCAGTATGCGCAAGCTCAAGCGCAGATCCAGAACAGGCAGAGAGGTTTCCAGCAGAGGGGACCAGCAGCCAGAGGTCAAGGTCAGGCCATGATGATGGCCACGGAAGAGGAAGTTGCACCAGGTGAGGTTGTGGCAGGTACTATTCTCGTCAACTCCTTTCCAGCTTCAGTATTATTTGATTCTGGTGCTTCGCATTCATTCATGTCTGCACGATTCGCGACACGGATAGGATTGGAGCCCGAGTCATTATCAGTGAGGCTCAATATACTTACTGGTAATGGTCTTGTGGGGGTAGATCGAGTGTTTTCCTCGTGTCGGATCGTAGTTAGCGGTAGAGAGTTCCCCGCTAGATTCATAGAGTTCCCTATGGCAGACTATGATGTAGTCCTAGGCATGGATTGGTTGAGGAACCATTACGCTAGGATAGACTGCCATGTTGGCAGAGTTGTCTTTAGTATTCCCGGAGAGCCAGAGTTTTCATTTTCCAGAGGCACAGTAGAGCCATCTCCTCCAGTGTTGCGGATGGCAGTAGCAGCAGTGCAGTTACCCCGGATAGTTGAAGAGTTTCCAGATGTCTTCCCAGAGGAACTTCCAGGAATGCCGCCAGAGCGGGAGATCGAGTTCACAATAGACTTGATTCCCGGGACAGCACCGGTATCAGAGCGAGTCTACAGGATGGCGCCTTCAGAATTGAAGATTTTGTACAAGATGATTGAAGAACTGAGGACCAAGGGATTCATCCGTGCTAGTGGATCGCCTTGGGGAGCCCTGATGCTTCTTGTGAAGAAGAAGGATGGTACGTCTAGGCTATGTGTAGATTATCGTACCTTGAACTCAGTGACAATTAAGAACAAGTACCCTCTTCCGAGGATAGATGACTTGTTTGATCAACTCAGAGGGGCTTCAGTTTTCTCGAAGATAGACTTGCGGTCAGGATACCACCAGATCAGAGTCAGAGAGCAGGACATCCCGAAGACGGCGTTCAGATCGAGGTATGGGCATTGGGAGTTTCTAGTTATGCCCTTTGGAGCGACCAATGCGCCGGCAGTATTCATGGATCTCATGAATCGCATTTTCATGCCTTACTTGGATCAGTTTGTGATAGTGTTCCTAGATGACATCCTGGTCTACAGCAAGAGTGAAGCAGAGCACGAGCAGCATCTCAGAGTTGTCCTTCAGACGCTCAGGGAGCATAAGTTGTATGTCAAGTTTAGTAAATGCGAGTTCTAGCTCGATCGCATTTCATACCTGGGTCATATCATTACCCGTGGAGGAGTGGAAGTGGATCCTCAGAAGGTTGTGGCTATAGAGTCATGGCCGGTACCTAGCTCAGTGGCAGAGGTTCGTAGTTTTCTTGGATTGGCCGGCTATTACCGGCGGTTTGTTTCAGATTTTGTAAGGATTTCAGCGCCGATGACCCAGTTGACCCGCAAGGATGTGCCGTTTGTTTGGACAGCAGAGTGTCAGGAATCATTTGAGAAGTTGAAGCGAGGTTTGATTACGGCTCCCATCCTCACCCTTCCAGATAGGGACCGGAGGATTCTCAGTTTATTGCGACGCTTCAGGCAGAGGATTGGGATGTGTTCTGATGCAGCATGGGAAGGTAATAGCTTATGCGTCGCGACAACTTCGTGATCATGAGAAGAATTACCCGACCCACGACTTAGAATTGGCAGCGGTAGTGTTTGCTTTGAAATTGTGGAGACACTACTTGTACGGAGATAGAGTGGAAATCTTCACTGATCACAAGAGCCTGAAGTATGTTTTCACCCAGAAGGACCTTAACATGCGGCAGAGAAGATGGCTCGAGCTGCTGGTGGACTACGAGGTGGATTTACAGTATCATCCAGGGAAGGCCAATGTGGTAGCAGATGCATTAAGCAGGAGAGCCGGAGTTTATTTCCTGACAGCACAACCAGAGTTATTGGCAGACCTTCAGAAGATGGGAATTGAAGTGGTTCTTCCAACCAGTGTGGCATTGATGGCCAGTCTACAGGTTCAGTCCAGCATAGTTGAAAGGATCCGGACAGCACAGTCATCAGATTCCAAGCTTCAGCAGCTCAGAGCAGAGTGTAAGGCAGGAAAAAGGCCAGAGTTAAGCATTCATGAAGATGGTACACTTAGGCATGGTAAGCGTCTTTGTGTACCCAGTGGAGATATCAGACAGGAAGTTATGGCAGAGGCTCACAGTTCGCAGTATTCTATTCATCCCGGTGGTACGAAGATGTACAGAGATATTCGTCAACACTTTTGGTGGAATGGCATGAAGAGGGAGATAGCCCGGTATGTCTCTCGATGTTTGGTTTGCCAACAAGTTAAAGCTGAACATCAGAGGCCAGCTGGACTTCTCCAACCTTTACCGATCCCAGAATGGAAATGGGAACACATTACCATGGATTTCGTGACTGGATTACCCAGGTCTCCGGCTGGCAGAGATGCTATCTGGGTTATTGTGGACAGGCTTACCAAGGTAGCGCATTTTCTTCCATTTAGAGTTGGTCAGTCAACGGCACAGCTAGCAGAGATGTATCTCAGGCAGATTGTCAGGCTTCATGGTGTGCCAGTCAGCATTACCTCGGACAGGGATTCAAGATTCACATCTCACTTTTGGCGCAGCTTGCAGAAGAGTTTGGGGACTCATCTTCAGTTCAGTTCAGCATATCATCCGCAGACAGATGGTCAGTCAGAGCGCACAATCCAAACCCTTGAAGATATGTTGAGATCATGCACCCTTGACTTCGGTGGTTCGTGGGAGGATCACCTGCACCTGGTGGAGTTTTCGTACAATAATAGTTTTCAGGCCAGTATCCAGATGGCACCCTTCGAGGCTCTTTACGGCAGAAAGTGTAGATCCCCGCTAGCATGGGATGATGTTGGAGAGAGGCAAATGCTCGGTCCAGATATGATTGCTCAGACAGTTGAAGTGGTCAGGAAGGTCAGAGATCATCTTCGAGTTGCTCAAGATCGCCAGCGTCATTGGGCCGATGCTCATCGGCGTCCCTTAGAATTTGCTGTCGGCGACCATGTATTCCTTAGGATCTCGCCTAACCGTGGCGTCATTCGTTTCGGCGTGCGGGGGAAAGCTTAGTCCTAGGTATATAGGGCCGTTCGATATTCTAGAGCGAGTAGGAGATGTGTCCTATCGTCTCGCTCTTCCGCCGTCGTTAAGTGAGGTACATGATGTATTCCATGTGTCCCAGTTACGACGGTATATTCCGGACCCGGGCCATATCCTAGATCATTCGAAATTGGTTGTTGGTACCAACCTTTCATATGAGGAGAGGCCCGTGTCTATTTTGGACCGGAGGGAAAAGATACTCAAGAACAAGACTATTAAATTGGTCCGTGTTGCTTGGGGTCATCACTCTCTAGGTGAGTCAACGTGGGAGCGTGAGGACGACATCCGATCGCGATATCCCTATCTGTTTGGCTCGTGAGGTATAATGTCTTTCTTATGCCTTACGCCTTCCCTTCCTTGCTTGCGTTGCATGATTGTATGATTGAACTGCTTAGTGTAGCTTGCCTGTGATTAGTGTAGCTTGTCGTGGCAATCTCTAGCTCCTTGATAAATTCCGAGGACGGAATTCTTTTAAGGTGGGTAGAGTTGTCACCCTCATTTTCCGTATTTCGTATTATGCCCGTATTTTGATTTTGCGTATATTTTCAATTTTGCCTAACTTGCGGTATTTCGATATTTCCCGTATTTTCGTATTCGGATTTTGGTTCGGCTTTTCGGGTTTTTCGGTTTTGGTTCGGTTGGTTTAATATGGCTTGGTTTGGTTTGTAGGAATGAGAACACCTTTAGCTATCTTGCACCCTCAAGAACACCACAACAACCCCCATTAAATCCCACCAACTTTTTCTCTCTCTCCATAACTTTCATTTACTTCTTCTTCTTCTTCCTCCTACCACCACCAACACCCACACCATAGGCAAGTTACATCTTGCCATTTAATGAGGACCCATTTTAATTGACCTTTAGTTAGACTAGAGCTCTAGGACCAATGTTAGAGCTTGGCATTTTGGGTTTTGAAGCTTGGATTTCCCTAGATCTAGACTTTGTTCATTTTTGGATTTCTTTAGATTTGATCTATTAAACTTGATTTTTGGTTGGTTTTATTGTTCCCATGTTGTAGAGGGTGAAATTTTACCCAAGTTAGAGCCTTGGAAGTCCGAATTTGGAGCTTGGATGGCCGACTTATGGTGTTCCAAAGTTTTGGAACCCATGGGTTCTCTCCTCGGCTCGAGGAGGAAGACGACCTCCAGGCGCGCCTCCTTGGCCGATCGCGCCCACTTTCCTGGCCGCGCGCTGTTTAGCGCTGCGCGCCTCCTGGCCGATCGCGCCTACCTTCCTGGCCGGGCGCTCTTTAGCGCAGCGCGCCTCTTTTGGCCGCGCGCTGTTTAGCGCTGCGCGCCTCCTTGCGGGCCACGCTGTTTAGCGCCTGGCCCGATTGTGCCTGCTCCCCTGACTAGGCGCGCTTTGCTGGCCCCACCTAGGCGCACTTTGACCCTTGGATCCTAGGCGCGCTTTGCTGGCTCGACTCAGGCGCACTCCAGTGCATCTCAACCTGACTAGGCGCACTTTAGCGCGTGGCCCATCCTAGGCGCACTTTGACCCCTTAAACCCTAGGCGCACTCTGGTGTGCCCGCCTCCCTAGGCACACTCTAGTGTGCTGCCACCCCAGGCGCACTCTAGTGTGCTGCCACCCTAGGCGCACTCTGGTGTGCTGCCTCAACCAGGCGCACTCTAGTGTGCTGCCACCAGGCGCACTCTAGTGTGCTTGTTCCCTGGCATACCCTAGTTCACCTACACCCCTAGTGCCTTAGTGCCTGCTTATAACTTGGTTTTCTTTTGATATAATTGGAGCTTTTTTTTTGAGATTTTGATTGCTCACATGCACAACTTGACTAGGCCCAACACGTCTTGGCACGGACTTTTGGGATTTTGTTTCTTGTTATCCTCCTTGGTTTGGCAGTTAATTGAAACGGAAATCTTGTAACTTGTGACTGAGCATGATCAACTTGTAACCTGATTACTTGGTAGTGACCCATGGGGTGCACTCTCAACTTGTAACCTGATAACTTGGTAGTGACCCGAAGAGGGTGCACTCTTGACTGGTAACCTGACTTGCTTGACACCGTGGGTAGCTCTTCTTGCTTGCTTGTTAAATCCACTTGTCCAGTCTTGCATCATGTCTAGGATGGGACTCCTGAGTACCACGGTCAGGAGCACCCACTAAAATGGATTAAGGATAAAAACTAGAATAACACAGTAGTCATGACGAGATTGACACAACTACAGGCAATCCCGTTACCTGGGCGCTTCTTGGGATCTGTAGCCTGCCGTCGAGTAGGGCACATTTCCAGCGCACTGTTGCGTGTTGCACCTCTAAGTCACCTAAGGGTACATGCGTCTCCTGGACGATGTACCCACCTGAATTCAACCCTTAACTTTCGACCTGGATAGCCTGGATGGTCTGCAGGGCTTGTGGCTGTGGAACAATCTCACTGCATCTTGTTAGTAATTAGGCCTGTGATAATTCTAGTTAGTTAAAGTAGTAAGCCGTAGGACCTGTTTGGCCGTGATTGATTGTATGCGGTATAACCAATCTAGTTCTGTCTTGATCCAATGCAAGGTTAATTTCTGTCTTGATTTCTTACGTTATGATCATGCCGATAAATGGTGAGAATTCCAAGTTCTGCTCAGACGAAGGGTTATAACCCCGGTCCTTGTTTGGTTTAAGGGTTGTAACCCGGCCATCTGAATGGTCCCATGGTTGCCTCATCGTATATCACCCCGTCATGCTTTCTCTTTTAGATTTCTGTCTTTTATTATGCCATATTATATTTTGCGCTGATTTGCTGGTTTTGTTCTTATTTCTTGGCCCCTTTGTGGCACTTGCTCTTCTGGGGTTTGACCCAGCTGGTTTTGTATGGCCAGATTTCGGAGCAGCTCCAGAGGATCTACCGCATCTCCAGCCAGATGGTGGCCACTAGAAGGACGCCAGGCCAAGAGTGGGTTTTCCTTTTTGTTTCGCCCACTTTATTGTAAATTTATTCTTTTGAGGCGTTTAGCCGACGAGCACCTGTTAGCTCGATGCATTTACTTACTGTCTGCCTACGGCTGTATACATGATTGACAAATCCTAGGGTTGATCATGTAATGACTAAACTCTTGCTAGTCCTAACATTTTGTAAAGACTAGCTTCATGATCACTGAATAGTAATGTTTGGGACGCCTTACTATTGTATATTTAATGATCATACATCTTGTGATATCTACTTACTTGCTTGTGATTGAGACACTAGGTTTGTTCATGACCATAAGAGACTGTTGGCTTGTAGTAAACCCCTATATATCTAGACAGCCGTGACCGTATATCGAGGTGGTTCCCACTTCAGTATACGTAGCTGGCTATGTCTGCCTCCGCTCTCCAGTATTCTGGTTCTGGGGCGTGACAACTGCAGCCAGCAGCGCACTGGCGAGGCACAACCCACAGAACTGAAATAATTCTAAAGAATCATAGTTTATGGAACATTGCTAAAACTATATTCCCGTCGACCTCTTTAGATTTTAGGTACTCTTGTGTCAATGTTAGAAGAGTGTCTGATAGCCTATCACATTTGAATCACGAAACCCGGGGTTTGCCGTAGCCAGAGTATACGGGTAAGGCATAATTCTCGGTGAAATGATTTCAGAAGTGATTACAAGTTTAGGATATCATAGAGAATAGAGACTGCCCTGTATGACCCTAAGAACCAAAACCAATGCTAGTGAAAGTTCTGTAAGCTGAATAGCGTGTCTTTCAACCTAGTCTCCCATGGTCCTTGTGATCCATTGACGAGGTAATTGGCTGACACTAACAGGTTTACCTAGAATATAGAATTTAGAGTTCCATAACTCATTTATCGACCAAGGACTTATTGATAGGTAGATAGTAGGAAGACTGTATGAGTAATAACACCAGGTAATATTTGATTATCTCAAAACTCAAACTACTTGTATCTCATTTCCAAAAATCTCGCGTACTTATATTTGACTATCTTGACCAACGTTGCAATTACAGCCTAGTTTTGCAAGCTCACCTTGTTCTCGAGCTTGAATCAAGACATGTGTTTAGTGGGGACGCCTGCTAACATATTGTCTAATCATAATCAGTGTATTATGGTCTGATCAACCAGATGCATTTGGTTCGCACTTCATTTAACTATCCTACGTGGATTGAGATATCGAGGTATCTATGATCTCATCCGTGAATGCTTGATAATTTCTCTTGAATTATACGTTCGCCTTTGAATCACGTGATTGTATTCAGTGACATCTTTCTTGAACTCTTTATTGTTTTTGTCTTTCACTGATTTGGAAAGACAAAAGCTCGTAATTGGTAGAGAGATACCGCGTATCCCCATGGCTATGGTAGTTGTATACACAAGTATAGTTATCATCGACTGGCCATGCGATTGAGTTACGCGTTCTCTTCTTGACCCCAAACTGCTATTGAGACCTTCTCGCCATTTGAATTTGAGAATGATTAGGGTTTACCCTTAGTCAGAACGCCAACCTAGGAGACTATCTATTCTCAAGAAACCAAACGTCGTGAGTCTCTAATCATTTACCGTGACTATGGTAGACACTCATTCCGAAATTGGTTACCAACAGGTATGATCCCAGCTATATAAATTTTATTATTAAAGCTTAACTAGTATGGGAACCCCGCAGTCACTAGCTTACCCAATACCATAGCTTAAATACCCTGTCATATTACGACCTACCAGTGTCAACAATAATACATGATCACTACAACTCTTGTGACAATAGTATAGTAGGTTGACACCAATAGAGATTTAAGACTCAGTTGATAGAATTCTCTTTATGCGATGTGCCTTAAGTTGGTTACCCCGGTGACAACTCATGTACACTGTGGACGAGTAGGTCATTCTATTTTGTCGACCATATGTCATTGCACACGCACTCGTTTTCCTATTTATTGAGGAACGACCATTGACTTGGCTTATATCTACCGTATCTCGATACATCGTACCTTATTCTCCATTAACAAGAGACGAGGTGCAATATCAGGACCTTGGGATTCTTCTAACCCGTTATTCCTAAAACCCTGACCTAACTTCTAAGGTGGGTAGACTGTAAGCCTTCTAAATTTGGGATATACAAGGATTACAGAGTGATTAGAATAACTTCCACTAGGATAATAATTGGTGCCCCGTAGACTCCCACTTTCCATTTAGATCATTTTGTGTCCCCGGCCGTGCCATTAAATTTTGGAGCACGAGACCAGCTACTATCTTCCAACAAATTTCATATGCAAGATCTAGACGAGTCCACCTTCATCCAGGTATATCCTGTCCCACCCAAACACGTCCCCTTGTACTCTATTTTTATGGTACGACTTTCAGGTAAAAAGGACTAGCTACAACCCTTACCATAGTACCGGTAAACTTCTCGACTACAATTAGAGACTCAACCTCGACTCAATTCATCCGACCCAATATGGTGGTGACCTACTCGAAGCCCACTACGTACCTGCCACTAGTATACCACCCAATTGAGGCCTCATGTGCTGCTTAAACACAAAAGACACGAAAGACGCATTTTGGGCTTTAGGACCTAGCTAACGAGCTTGACTGACAACTAGCTCAATCACTTGGATAGAAACCTATTCTAGGATACCCTAATCTAGTAAGAATAGTTTTATCGTTGGGATCTTGTCTAGTCCATATAGATTGAAACCCAATGTTCATCCCGCCAACGACTGATGTCCAAATAGAGAACCTATTAAGACCACAATATTGATTTCTCAAATTCTACTCCATTACGGGACCTTGTGTGAAGTGGAATTTCAAGAACGAAACTTCTGTATTATACAGATTGCAAGCCCCTCTAAGAGACGAAATGTTCTTCGACTTAGCAAGTGACTGGACTAGAGTAGCCCATCTAGCAAATAAGACAATAGGTTCATAAATTTTCTTTCTATCTGCATCATTAGATACTCTCCACGGCTCTTGAAATTTCATATCCACACTCGATTATTTTTCTTCTTATCTTCATGTCCTTCCTATTATAGAGTAACGACTGGTCATATTATTAGAATTTATCAATATCTCTTAGCTACCTGTATAGATTGTGCTTGGTGATTTTTGGGTTGCATGATAGATGGAAAGGATTCTAGACACCATATGTCCTAGATACCCTTGGTAGAATTATTAGCCACTAGTTAGAAGGTTAAATATTCTGGTGACCAAGTTTTAAGGAGTAGTGTGACCAAAGGTGGGTAGAAGCCCTCGGGATTTCATAATTACAAATGGCTAGAAAGGCTATAAAATATCTTTGGGAGAAATTAAATTTGAAGAGATCAAGGTAATAGTTGATGGTGATTTCTTAAGGAATGATTAGGAATTAGAATTTCGAGGACGAAATTATTTTTAAGGTGGGTAGATTTGTAGCTCCCCTTCCCGAAATTTGTAAAAATTTTTCATTATTAATTCATTTTTATTTTAATGATGATTTTAGACTATACATAAAGGGTATATACACCATTAAAGATCTATTGCATCTTGATTATTATTTATTATTATTAAGTTATCAAGGTTATATAATATTAATATTGTATCGTGGTTATTAAATAAATAAAGGATTTATTATTAATAGTTATTTTTTATTATTTTATAGATTAATATATATATATATATATATATATATATATATATATAATATATATATATATAATTATATATAATTATATATATATATATATAATATATATAAATATTATATTATATATATATGTGCATATAGAAATTAGTTTGTTATATGTGTGTAAATAATTTATATAGAAATATGGATATATATATAGATAATTATTATACCTATATAGACATAAGTATGTGTGTTTATGTACATATATATATGTATGAATATATATATATAAAGGAATATTCGTATACGTGTATATATATATCTATAAATATATATGTATGTATATGTGAGTATATATGTATATATAGTACAAAAGTATTTATGTATATTTATGTATTTGTATATGAATGAATCTATATATATATATATATATAATATATATTATAATATATATATCTATATATATATATATATATAATATATATAATACATTAGGCTTATAAATATATATAAGAATTAGCAAAGCCCCATTGGCCCATGAAACTGCTGTTTTTCCTCTTTCCTTTCTGTATGTGTTTCTATCTATGAATGAGATCATGGAGCAAGCCCATCCCGAGCAACGAGCAGCCATCCCCTTCCAACTCAGCCCCGAACCCTTTTGAATCCCCACTGTGTAGCCCAGTCGAGTAAACCAGCAGCCTGCCCCCTTTAGCAAAAGCCCTAGCCAAACCGAGAATAGAAACTGAGCGTTCCCGAACCCCCTTATAAACAACCAGAAGAGTATCGAGAGATAGAGAGTTCGAAACTCATCAAAACCCTAGCTTCCATGCCGACACCCCGCGAACTCCTCTTCCCTGGGCGCACCCTCAGGCGCCGCAGGCGGCCAACGGACGGCCGAGCGCGCGCGCGTCGGAGAAACAGAGGGGACGGCAGCAGCAGTTGCCCCATGAGGACAACTTTGCAGGTACCTTACTGACTCATCCCATCACCGTTTCTTGAACCGATTGGTTCGCTAGGAAGACAACCTATACGAGTTATTTTCCTTCTTTTAGTTTGAATTTAGAAGCCCTAAGTTGCTCGATAAATCGACGCGAACATCGCGAAAAACCTGTCCAAAACAGGACAGTAAACCGTCCCAAGGCCCACCTTTCAAGGCATTTTACGATCTGTACGATAAGAATTTTAGAAAACTATTTGAACACACTTTTACACAACATGTAGGGCATCATAACCCTCCTTGTGGATTCGGATTTCATTAAGTATATAAGAAGATATTCGATTCTAAAGTTCAGGAAAAACCTATTTTCAAAACTAGAAAAACCATCCACACGACGTCCGTCCCCGCCATTCCGGGCGACGTGGTCGCATACCGAAAGCATCGAAAGCTGCGTAACGGTTTCGTGGTCGTGTGGGCTTTGACGGAATTCAAATTGGTCGCGTGTGCGCGACGAATTCGATGCATATCCGTCGAAATCGCCCCGTATCCGTCCAATGCAAATTTAGTCATAACTTTGTGCACGCTCGTCAGATCGAGAAAACTTGCGCCATTAGGACCGTATCATTTTTCTGGTCCTGCATGCCAAGTTTGGTCCGATTCTGAGACAGTTGAATCTGACGTCGTTTTGCGGCCCCATGGTTCTACTCAACGGGCGATTTTGTGCACGGCCCGCCAGAATCCAAGTTTGGACATACGGTTGGGTTCGTATCGGAAAACCGGATCCGTAGACATATAGTTTGACGACTTTAGAGACCGTTGACTCTGGCACGCTTTTTTCGGTACAAAGCGGTCCAACGGCGGACATCGTTTTTTGCTCGAAATTACCGTTTTGCCCCTATGTCCAGAATTGGACTTAAGGACAGGCAATCCTAGCTAATTTGACTATTCTGAGATCATTGGTATTGTTTATTTCAGCTTTCGGGGACTGTTGTACGGGTTTTGACTATAGTGGCACATTGAGTAGTTCAGATTACGGTTTCACCACAAATGCCACAGGCGAGTACAGTTTATTGTCTGCATTTCGATATTGATTTTTACTATATTTCATTGATTGGCCATTGATTATGTGATTATTTTCTATTATAAAATTGTCGAGTCGGGAATTAGAAGTACCAAAGATATGTGATCTGACCATAGCCCGTGTTAGATATTGTAGCCCGTGTTTACTTTCTGCAGTAGTGTAGCCCGTATTTATTTTCTGCAGTAGTGTAGCCCGTGTTTATTTTCTGCAGTAGTGTAGCCCGTGTTTACTTTCTGCAAGTAGTGTAGCCCGTGTTTACTTTCTGCAGTAGTGTAGCCCGTGTTTATTTTCTGCAAGTAGTGTAGCCCGTGTTTATTTTCTGCAAGTAGTGTAGACCGTGCTTACTTTTCTACAAGTAGTTAGACCGTGCTTACTTTTCATGCAAGTAGACCTCGTAGACCGTACGGTGTAGTACCCCAGACCGATCACATATCAAAGGTACTTCTAACAGTTGGAAAAAGTCTGTTGTGTCTATTTATTTACTATTGGTCTTCTGTATTTCCTGTTTATTTCAAAACTCATAATTGATGTCTAACCTTTGTTTTTATCATCTTCTTTATTTGAAATTGTATTCAGTAAATTGTGCTCGTTCCATTCCTGACTGGAAACCAATATTTTCAGGTTAGCCGTGGATTCACTTAGCTTGGGGAGTGACGGAATACTTGCAGCCAGAAGCCTAGAGACTAGCTAGATAGTTGAGTTGGAGTCATTCAATAATTGTACAAGTTTATATTTTCTGCAAATGTAAAACTTGTGATCATTGTAAGTTAAATTAGTTTCTGTGAATGAGCATTGGATTATTTGTAATTTCGATCTTCATGGCCGTGACAGCGTTCTACCGCCGACATTGCGGCGTAGGCTGGCTTGGATACGTCTCGTATCCGTTTAAAAAAAAGCGGGTGCGGGTCGTGACAATGCGTACATTTCTAGGCTCTGCAGCAAATCGGATGGCGAAAATCGAAATATTTCCGCCTCTCCCCTAAGGATGTGACAATTCTCCATCGTCCTTTGTACGTTCTTTGTTGTGCCACGTCAGTGTTCTGCTGTATTCTGAGACATATACTCCTCTGCAAGCGCTTCGTGATCGACAAGGAATGCATATACTTGTAAGGACGTCTTTTTCTAGTTGACTTTCCTTTTCCCTGACTTCCTTGTAACGATCCGCATTACATAAGCTGCAACTTCTACATCCTCGTCTTCTTGTAGTACAATGCATCCGTTGCGACAACAATCTATCTTGTCGTACCCCATCCTAGTGTCGGAACCATCATCTTCGACTTGTAGAAATTTTTTGGAAGCTCTTTTGATTCCTTCGGTAACACCTCCTTCATTAGTTGGTAATCCGATCATAGCAAGTTTTGTGGCAAATTAAAATCGGACTTTATGTTCAACCAACCGCATCGTCACTGACAGTACGGAAGTTCTCACAACCAGGATATAAAGAAGTTCAGCATCCTGAAACATATCATAGAACTCCTTCGTCTCGGGATTAGGATCCTCCGGATCAAAATTAGGCCCTGTCGCGTCGTACACCATATCTCTGCAAGGTTCTGTATGTCTCCATAATCAATGGAGCATTCGTCGTCATCGACGACAAAATCTGCTGCAGCATTGTCATCAAAAGCATAAGTAGCAGCATTCGCAACCTGTCTTTCCGTATATAGTTCACCTTGCGATGACCACAGGCCGTAATCACGTACGAAACCCTTACGGGTCAAGATCTCTTACACTCACCACTTCTTCTAACGTTTATTGCGACAATTACGACATGGACACTTGATTTTGTTACCGTCCATAAACTGAGCTTGCTCATGGCATACTTAAGAAACACTTCCACGCCAGCCTGAAATCGTCACTCACACCTATTCTGCTCTCGTGTTGTCGTTTGTACATCCATGTACGATCAACGAAATAACGATCCATCACAGATTGGATGTAAAATCTGTATAGTAAGACACACTAAACAATTAGTATATAATCATGTAACTGGTGGATCCGCTGGTATTCTAGCTCGAGCATACCCCAGAAAATCTAAGTACAGTTGTTACTAATAGTGTGATACCGATAGCTTATACCGAGTTCGATACCGATAGTTCGATACCGATACCGATAGTGCGATACCGATACTGATAGTCGATACCGATAGTGCGATACCGATAGTGCGATAGTATGATAGTCCACTAGCAATACCGATAGTTCGATACCGATAGTCCGATAGTTCGATACCGATACCGATACCGATAGTCCGATACCGATTCTTGATAGTCCACTAAGTCGAAATGATTCCTCTTAAGCGTCGAGCATGTTATACACGGTTCAACTTGACGGATATGGGAGCTATATCCTAATTATCTATCCACTTCAGGATATGGGAGCTATATCCTAAATATCTAGTCTAAAATTAACTTGGTTAGGATACTAGAGTGTCCTTACTATCTAGCAAGCACTACCTTAGTCTAGTCACACTAGCATTAATTACCAATAATTCCTACCATGTATACACTCACACATTACCCCAAGCCGTCCTGCATGCTAATAGGCATGGTAGGCCTGCCTTCATTCCTCACTCTCTAAAGCACACACACATATATATGTATATCACAGTTAGATGTATAGATATATCACAGTTAGATGTATAGATATATACATCTATATTCAGTGACTTATGCAGATGAAGAACTCGTACTGTCCTTGACACAGTGAACTATACACCATGAACCAAACTCCATAATCACATTTACTAATCCAAACCCACCAAACTAGTGGATAACACCCAATGATACACATTATTTAGCCAATATAAACTCAGATGAATTTGAGAAGCAAATCCCCCCGCCGCCCCCGACCAAAGCCCGCCGCCCAGCCCCCGACGCCCCCCACCCCAAGCCCGCCGCCCAGCCCCCGACGCCCCGCCCCAAGCCCGCCGTCCAGCCCCCGATGCCCCCACCTCAAGCCCCCGTCCAGCCCCCGATGCCCCCGTCCCAAGCCCGCGCCCAGCCGCGCCCAGCCCCCGACGCCCCCGCCCCAAGCCCGCCTCCAGCCCCCGACGTCCCCGCCCCAAGCCCACGCCCAGCCCCCGACGCCCGCCCCAAGCCAGCCGTCCAGCCCCCGACGCCCCCGTCCCAAGCCCGCCGCCCCCCCGCGCCACCACCACCCCAAGCCAGCCGCCCAGCCCCCGAATGTCCCCAAGCCCGCCGCCCCCCTGCCCCTACGTCGACACCGTGACAAGAGAGAGAGAGATCGAGAGAGAGAGAGGGGATTACCTTCGGAGAGAGAGAGAGAGCCGACGCCGATCACCGAAGCCGCGGAGAGAGAAGAGAAGAAGAGAGGAGAGAGAGTGAATTTGGGGGAAGGCGAAAAGTTCCCCCGTCGTTTCATTTAAAGTCTGGAACTTATATTTAGCGACGGACTAGCGACGGCTTATAGCCCGTCGCCCGGTAGTCGCTATATTTGATACTTGCCGACTGAATATCCGTCGCTAAGTAGTCGAAGAAATGTCCCGCCAATTCTTGACATAATTCCCGCCAAATAATCGACTACGTAGCGACGACTATATACCCGTCGCTATATCTCCGACACCCTAGCGACGGATGTGCGACCTTCCTCCCCTAAAATTAAAATAAAAAATATAAAGGTGTGTGGTCGGTAATCCGTCGGCGAGTGGCCACGATGCCGTCGCTAACGCCGACGGAAAATATCCGTCGCTAATCGTTCATCGCTAATTTACTGTATTTTGGTAGTGAGGTATTACTAATGACAGTGAGAGGGGCTCAGTAATGATTTATAAAATATTAATGAGTTATTAACCTCACTACTTCATCTTTTCCATAAATAGGAGAGAGAAGCTAAGTAAAAAGTAATGAGAGTATACTCATCTTTCCACATGTTTTTTTTCCAATTGAATAAAAAAGGGTGAGAAAGAAGTTAAGAAGTCAGAGCTGCTTCTCCATAAACAAAATATATAATAAATAATAAATAATAATAATAATAATAATAATAATAGGAATTCAATGATACACCTACGCAAGGTCTACTTTCTATGTTCTTTTTCTTCAACCAATGATAAAGTTTAGCAATTTAACTGTTACTTATATTCTCAATAAGAAAGATTGGGGAAACCTGCTCATATTTAGGGAGAGTGTCATTGAGAGGGAGAGAGGAAAAGTGAAACAGGCTCACCTAATGTCAGGGATTCCTCCTCAGATCCGACGGACTAGGCGCACCCCGATCTGGTGGCACAATTTCGGAAGACTGCGGGGACGGAGACAAACGACGGCACAACACGCTGGGCTAGGACGGAGCTGCAGGCGTCGGCTTACCGGATTTCTCTGGCTTGGGCGGTAAGCGGAGGACGGACGATGTGGGCACGAGGGGATGCGACAAATCTGCTCCGGAAAGCGGGATGGCGGCGTCTGCCGTCGGGGTATCACACTGCACGCTCGGGATCAAAGATTCCAGGTGGCACGGGCGCTATGCTGATATCTATGGTGTGGCCGCTCGGGTCGCAGAAGGTGGCACGAATCTGGTGTCGCCGGTGCAAGGCGCAGGGCAGGGTGCACGGCTCGTTATCGACGGCCGCTCGCGGTTGTTGCCGCAGCGGCCGATGATGAATCTCGGCTCAGTTCTGCACTCGAAGGGCAGCTTGACTTCATGGCGACGTCCGCGGAAGGCAGGGTTGGGGTTCGCGGCTCCGGAGGCGGTCGGGGTGAAGTCGTCTTGGGTTAGAATTTGCGTAAATGTCATGTTTCTGACTCGTGTCCAGAAGTTGGACACGGGATTCTGCACGAATGTAAGAATTAGATGGAGAGCAAGGATACAGACAAGGACACGAACATCGGGACACGAATTTTGTTATTGGTTTTTTGTGATGGTGGACTGACCATGGTGGTGAAGGGGAAGCGGTGGTAATGGCAGGGGTGCTGGTAGATGGGCCAACGGGGATGTTGATGGTGGTTCGATCGAGGGAACCGGAGAGGGTGGTACTGGTACTGGTGGTGGTTGTAGAAGGACCAGGGTACGACGATAGTGGTGGTGGCATTTAGAGATGGGTGGAGGAGGAGCTGGTGAAAATTCTATAGTTGTGAACTTGCGGATACACGGACACATGGACACGAAGATGGTGATGGCTGTTTTGTGGAATAGGTGCTAAATTTTGGGTTTTGAAATTGTGCTGGCTTTGTTTTGAGGGTTGCTGGAACTTTTTGTGTGGAAAACAAAGGAATAATCTTCTTAAATAGGGATTAATCTCCTAGTTGGATAAGGAGTAAGTTTTTAGATAGATAAAACCTTTCCCTTAAATTAAATCATAATGTATTTAAAGCAATTCAATCCAATTGAAACCTATTAGTAGATAATGACACTAATCAATCAATCTAATTTTATCCAAAGTTTAAATAATACAAACTCAAATCCAAATAAAATATTATTTAACCAAAAATCACGGTCTATCATTGATTGTAATAATTAATATAAATGAGTTAAAAGCATAAATTCAATTTTCTATTTAGATGACTCTACCCATTTAAGATACTAATAAATATTTTCCAAACTAAGTATATCAAATAAAATAATTCAAAACCAAAACCGAATAATTTGATTATCATAATTCATAGGAATAATAGATAATGTAATATACATATTATTTTTTATATATCAAAAATATAATTTAAAAATACCTCGATAAAATCTTTATATTGTTTTCAAAGATACATTATTTTTCAATCCATTTTCGAAACTAAGCTAATAACCAGCCTATTTTGTAAAGCTAATAACTTATTTCAAGAAAATATTTTTTAATAAAATAGAAATTAACATTAACATGTTCGGAAGAATTTGTCTCAAAAAATATAAGAATATAAAATAAAATTTGGGTAAAAATTCGGGAAGAGGGGTTACACGCAACAAGGCTCGTCTCGTAGCTCAAGGATGCGACCAAGAGGAGGGTATCGACTACGATGAGATGTATGCTCCTGTTGCACGACTTGAATCTATTCGGATGCTTTGCGCCTTTGCAAATTTCCAAAACTTTAAACTTTTTCAAATGGATGTGAAAAGTGCTTTTCTAAATAGTTTTATTAAAGAGAGATTTTTGTCAAGCAACCCCTTGGTTTTAAAAATCATAAATTTTTTGACCATATTTTTAATGTTAAGAAAACTCTTTACGGCCTCAAACAAGATCCTCGAGCTTGGTATGAACGCCTTAGTACTTTCTTACTTGATAAAGGTTTTTTAAAAGGGAAAATTGACACTACACTTTTCATAAAATCTTTTGATGACACTATTCTGTTAGTAAAAATCTATGTAGATGATATCATATTTGGGTCTACTAATGTGGGTCTATGCAAAGATTTTGCCAAGTGTATGCAGAACGAGTTCGAGATGAGCATGATAGGGGAGCTCAACTTCTTCCTTGGACTGCAAATCAAACAATACTCGCAAGGCGTCTTCATCAGCCAGTCGAAGTATACCGAGGACATGCTGAAAAAGTTCGAGCTTGACAACATCAAACCTATCAGCACTCCTATGGCTACTACACAAAGCTGGAACCTGATAAAAGTGGCAAACCGGTCGATCAACATAAGTATCGATGTATGATTAGTAGTCTATTATATTTAACTGCTAGTCGTCCCAATATTATGTTTAGCATTTGCTTATGTGCTAGATATCAAGTTAATCCTAAAGAATCACACATGAACTCTGTTAAGTGTATTTTTAGATATCTTAAAGGAACGATTACGGTAGGCTTGTGGTATCCCAAAACCACTTCCTTTAAATTAATCGAATATTCCGATGCTGATTTTGTGGGATGCAAAGTCGACCGTAAGTATCAGCGGCACATGTCATTTGTTAGAAAAGCTTTAGCCTCATAGTTTAGCAAGAAGCAGATTTCTGTCGTACTATCCACAACAGAAGCTGAATACATCGCAGCTGGTCGTTGTTGTGCATAGATTCTATGGATGAAGCAAACTCTTGAAGACTATAACTTATTATTCAAGCACATACCTATTTTCTGTGATAATACTAGTGCAATTAATCTGACCAAGAACCCAATATGTCACTCACGCACAAAACATATAGAGATTAGACATCATTCCTTGCATGATCATCAACAACACGGCACTATTAACTTAGAGTTCATTGACACCGAACATCAGCTAACAAATTTCTTTACTAAACCTCTAGCCGAAGTGCGCTTCAACTTTTTTTGTCGAGAGTTAGGAATATTGGATGAAACTGTCATAAATATAATGTACCTGCATAAATAACGGTTATGACAATCATCATTTATAATGACTCAGCTTTGGGTACAAGCCGAAAGGGCCCTTCTGACAACAAGGCGTAAAAGCCTAAGCGACACGGTGCACTAGTCTTCGGACTACCGCTAGCTGGGATCCAGCCCCTACAGCTATCCCAAGGCAGTTTCACTGTAATGATCATTGTCTTAACACTCATTTATTAATGGCTATATAGTATTTATGACTTATAACATTCAAGTTTTCAAAGTCTAGATTCTTTTTTCTATCAATTTTTTTAAAACTGATTCTATGTTCTGGAACAGACAGGCAGAGTTCGGACCGACCTCTGCCCCACACAGAGTTCGAACTGAACTCTGTGTTCCTGCTCACAGAACCTTCAGCTGCTCTCAGCCATTCAATTTTTGATCCGACGGCCAGGATTTCACCCGACCTGCTGGCCACAACCATCTTAAACTCGAGAAACCCTTCTCTCTCTTCACTTTCACCTTCTTCTACCCTCCCTCCAAACTCTTTTCTCTCAAATCCTAATCCTAGAAAACCTATATTTTAGGGCTATTTCCTTTCAAACTCAAGATCTAAGGTTTTTGGAGGATCTCTTCCATCTTCAACCATTTGTGTGAGGTATAACTCCTTTTTCTCCTCTCTTTCAAATTCAATCTCTTTACATTATCCATGGATCCTAAGTTATTTGGTAGAGGAAAGAGGTTGAGAAGTGAGGGGGCATCTTTATCTAACCCTCATCCTCCTCCAAGTCATCCTTTGTTCAATCTACTACCTCCACCAAATCACAACACCTACAATGAGCAAAATTTTATCTCATTGGATGCATCCAATGAGTGGTACACGGACTTTTGCTCACGTAGTGTGTTCCCGGGCCATCCGATAAACTTTATAATTTTTTGACATATGATGCACTTTTTCATAATTTGCCTAGATGAACATGTCACAACTTTATTTTGTGTCTATCTCAATGCTATACATATGTTTTAATGTAGTTTAACTCATGACGGCACTAGAATTTATTCTCGTGTCGTCGGTATTGATATATCCTTTGACGATTTCGAACTTGCCGATTACCTTGACCCCTGGAACCAAACACTTGGGAAAAATTTGTTGATGCCTGACAGTTCCAATTTCCCGGTAAAACCAATCTTGAGGGTTTCAAGGATGCGTTGTGTTCTCCTAACACACATCCTCACAAGCTTCGAGCCAAATATCGCAACAACTATTTTTATGAACTCCATCGGATCATCTTTTCCTCGATCTTGCCCAAAGCGAGATCTACCAATGAAGTCACTTATCTTGAGATATCGGCTCTATATCATCTTCATTTTTGTCTTCCGTTCAACTTTCCTTGCACGATGATGGATTGGATGTTTCGTGCGAGACCAAAACCAAAATCCTTAGTCTATACCATGTACCTTCCAAAGATTTTTTCGTGCCTTCAACATCCCTCTTGATGACTGTCAGTTCCTACCTGCTTCTGCTTTTTTGTCCAAGGGACGTCGAACTATTGCTGCTGCTGCATCCTCTAACTCTGATGCTCCTGAGCCCGAGCCTTTTGCTACTCTTGACTCCATCCAAGCGATGTTGCGCGATCGCTTCCGTTTGGAAGACGATCGCTGGAATCAGTTGGATTACCGCACCACCATTCAGATGAGTGCTATCAACAACTCGTTGTACGACCTCCAGTACACCCTGGCCACCCATCCTACTATGTTGTTCCCTATCGTACGGGACCCTTCTCGCAAAGGTTACTGTATTGACGACACATGGGTCAGGCGGTATCTGGACCCGGACGCGGCCTTTGTTGACCCTCATCGCTCTGCCAGCGACCCTTCAGACTCTGCTAGTCCATCCCGTGCTCCATGATGGTCGTGGTTTAGTACCTGCTGATGCTGCTCCTGATGTTAGGCTATAGTTTTATTCTGATTTATGTAGTAGTTTTTATAAACTTTGCGATATAGTATTTCTATTTTCATGCATTGTATTTCCTTCATACTTATGCACTTTGGTTTTATGAAATATAAAACTGCTAGTAGTTTTTCTCTATGATTGTGGTTCTATGTTGTGTGATTGCATGTATTCACTTTGTCTACTTTTTATAGGGGGGCCACTTTATCACTTTGCTAAATGACAAAGGGAAAGAATACTTGTGATATTTTCTTCTGCTTTGGAAACACTTGATAATACTTGTGATATTTGTATGGACATGTGTTTTGAGCTTCAATATATATTGTTGTGCTTGCTTGGATTAGAACTTGTGTCAGGACATATTCATTTAAGGGGGAGCCGACATGTTCATCTACGGGGGAGCTATTGTCATTATTCCAAGTGTCTAGGTATGAATGTTGCGACATGCAAATATCATATTTTTGTAATTATCAAAATATGGAAGATTGTTGACCCAAACTGGATCGCAGTCAACCTAATCTTGATAATTAACAAGACGATATCTGTTATGATCGAACTTGACACATCAAGCTCCATAAAGCTCCAAAACAGACAATCACCACACATCAGCTCAAGACGAACATCATCGACAATTACTATGACATACTGCTGTTTACTTGTTCTCTGAGTCTGTATTTTACTTTTTATTGAGTCTAGGCTATTTTAAGTTGAGTCGCACTGAGTATCTCAATCCTAGATTTTACACCCAAAGCTCCACAAACAAAAGTCTAAAAACCAACCAAATCCAAAACAGCCCATTGAACATTCTGTCCCCAAGGGGACAGAGTTCGTGTGAGCACCCTAAAATTCGGGTTGATTTTTTTTAAATTTTTCTGATTGATTTAGTTTTTAATAATAATTTATTCTGTATTTTTTTTTCCTTAAGTGTACTTTTCCGTGCCATTGATATTTGGAGTGTCAGGGATGTTCAACTCTGGAAATCTTCTTCACGAGTTTTGGAGTGGACAGGATTACCTTCATGACGGTATATAGTGTCCCACTCAAACTTGTTCCCTTGTGCTATTTTTGCTTCGCTGAACTTCGGGTCGATTTAGACCATTTGATCATTATTATTTTTCCCACTCTTTTCCTTGATCATTATTAGCACATTACCGTGACTTTTAATTTTGGAGCGCAAGACCAGTTATTTTCTTGAAACCAACTCCTCATTGATGATCTACTCGAGACGCTCTTCACCCTTGACCTTCGTGTCCCACTCCGACACGCCATCTTCTGCTCCATTTGCTTCGCACAACTTTCCTGACATGTGACCCGATTTTATTTTACCCCACGGTGTCACATTCATTTTTTCAATTTGATTTGTCGGTCCCCTGTCGATCAAAATCTGTCAGCCCCAATTATGGACAATGCCCACATTGAGCCTACTACCCGTCGCCACTTGTGTCCCATTTATTGGAATCCCCATGTGCTACTTATTCACTCATGATCATCAACGCCTAATTTTAATTCGATTTTTGCACAATGTCCGGTTTTGATCCAATCCGGCTCCACCGAGTCCAGCCCAGCTCCATGTTTCTCTCCATCATGACACCCTCATATTTTCTTGCCCAAAATATTAATTATTCCTTCTACCTATTTCTAATATTTATTGGGAATTTCCGTTGAATTAATCTCTTGGAATAAATCAATTTCTAGCTAATAAAATTCTAGCCATTGATTTCCCTCAAATTAATCATCACCATCCATTTCCCTCCATCCCACACTCTCACAGCCAACCCATAGTACCGGCCCTAAATTCTAGGAGAATACTTTTTTTCTCTCCCTTCCTCTCATTTATTTCACACAGTTTCTAAATCTCTCTCTCTCTCTTCCTAATATTCCTACACAACTACTTCAAAACCAACAGCCTACATCACCACTCCACCCCGACCACCATTCCAGCCATCACCACCTCACCTCCCCCGACCTCTCCTGGCCGGCCTCCGCCGCCGTCGGCCACTCCACCGTTGACCCCCACTCCAACATCTCCTCCTCCTCCTTCTCAAAACCGCCACCACCACCATCCTTGGCCACCGACCGGCCGACCCCAGCCACCCTCGCCGAGGTGCGCCACTGTCCCTGCCTCGTCGGGCCAGGCCAGGCAGCCGTCGCCGTCGCCGGCCAGCCGTGCAAACGCCAACAGCAGCAGTCGCATGAACAGGCTCGCACGCGCGCGGGGGCCGCCGTCGTGCGCCGCCGTGCCGTCGCGTGGGCCACCATGGCTTGCCGTGGGTGCACCCACTCCGGCGAGTCCTCCCCTGACGGCCACCGTCCTCCGACGCACCGTCGAGGCGATTCGTGCGTTTTGCACGACGTTCCGTCGTGACGCGCGCAGAATCGAGTTCATTTTGGCGTTCCGTCGTAGCAACTTCGTGTGCGTTTTTCCGGAGATCCGACCGTTGGATCGGCGATTTCTTTGCTCCGTCACAATCTCGGTATATCCACCTTCATCCCTGTCAATTTTCGTCCGTTAATTTTATCGTTTGATACATCAAAACCGGCCACCAAGTTGACCGTTTAAATTGTATTAAATTTGGACAGTTTCGCGGGGCCAACATCGTCAGCTTGTATCTCCTCCACCGCAGCTCCATTTGGCGTGCTACCAGTTCCGGTATGAAGCTGGTTTAACCCTCTTACTACCCCTCCAGTTTCGTTTCATTGTGAGCTTGTTTGATTGGTTGAATTCGACGCCAAAGTTGGCCGTCCGAATTCGTAATTTCTAACTTGTAAAATTCCATTTTTGAACACGGGACTCCAGATTTCATTTCTGACACCACCATTAGACTTGTGGCGTCGGTCTGGCTTATTTTCATATAAAATTTATTAGATTTGGAGAACGTGGGCCCTGGCACATTTTTCGGTGCAAAGTGGGCCACACATTCTGGGTCAACGGGACTTTTTGACGCCGGCTCATCGGAATCCAATTTCGGATATACCCTTGAGTTTGTATCGTCATTCTTGACTCGTTGACATATAATTTACTAGATTTTGGTGGACATTGGATCCGATACGCATTTCGGTGCAAGTCGGATACCAATATCCGGGTCAACGGGTCATTTTGAGATCGGCTCATCGGAATCCAATTCCGGAGATACCATTGAGTTCGTATCATCATTCTAGACTCGTTGACAGGTAGTTTGCTAAGCTTTGAGAACATTGGCTTCGGCACGCATTTCCGTACAAACCGGAATTCCAAGTTCTGGTCAACGGGCCAAATTGAGATCGGGTCAACGGAATCCAATTCTGGAGATACCGTTGGGTTCGTATCATCATTCTGGTTTTGTGGACATATAATTTGTTATATTTTATAGACTTGTTTTCTTGCACATTTTTTGGTGCAAAACGGCTCCGACACGGACACCGTTTTGACCCAAAATTATCTTTTTGCCCTTGTGTCCAAATTGGACCGTTGGGTAGGCTATCCTAGCTAATTTGACCATTCTGGACACGTTGGCGATGTTTATTTCATCGTCCGACAATGTTTGTTGATAATTTCTCTGAGTTTAACCTTTTTATAATTAATTATAATTAATTCTTATAATGTTCGTATTTCGGGATTAGTACAACGAAACTGAGCTCAGTCAATTCCAGTGATCTCACATCGCTGAAATTGACAAGATGGACACGTGGATCACTATAATAAGATTATCAATTTTACCGATAATCTTCTTATCTCAATTTGCATGACGTAAGTTTCGACGTACAAATAACGAAGTATACTTTATATTAGACTATAATTGACCCTGTTTGACCAGAGTTGACCAGTTGACCCAAAGTCAACTGTAAGTCAATACTTGATCTAGTTTGACTATTATTGACCGGAGTTGACCTAGAGTTATTTTGACATAGAAGAACCTAGGATAATGTAGATTGATTATAGAGATTCTTTTATTACAACTTGAACACCTTGTAACCTGTGTTGCTTTAAATAGTACTCTGTGGCTTCAGTTGGACCCCTCTATTCTTATCAGCTGTTCAGGTTATCAAGCGAGTACATTCTCTGATCATTTCATATCCTGCTTAGAATTATTTCCTGTATTAAATTACTTTATTGTACTGTCACGTTGGTCACACGGATTGGTACTATACGGATCCCTTCTTGAGATGTTATCCTTAGGGAGCATCGGGTACTACATGTTCTGTGCGTTTCACTTACATGACGTATCACTATGCTTCACAGGTTCTTTGATCACTTGTGACATATACTCTTATGATCACAGAGTCTCCTAGAATCCCTATTTTGGGACGACTATGTACCACCCTTCGGGGGCTTACCACCCTTCGGGGGCTTATCACCTTTCGGAGGCTTACCACCCTTCGGGGGCTATACATAGTATCATAATATAACCTGATTGGATCCTTGTGTATTGATTGGGGATACGGGGGAGTAGAAATAGACATGTGAATACTATCCAAGTAGTGTAGTATCAGAATCTCTTCTATAGTGTAGCATCAGAATCTCCTATGCCATTTACATGTCTATATTGTACTCTGACTCACTAGCCACTATTAGTTCTCTATTTATAGTAGATATTTCTATTACAGTCTCTCTCTCTTTACATACAGCATTTCTTTCAGTACCTGTATCTCACTTTACTGTATGATTATATTTTCTAACCTGCTATGATTTGTTGAGATGTACTGTACTCGCTCCTGTCCTGACTGGACCTGTTGATAAATTTTACAGATGGCCTAGGATTACCTGCTAGCCTAGAGGAGACACAGTGGAGGTTGTTTAGATAGTTATTTCATTTTGTCTGGAGTTGTATTTACTTTGTGGATTACTGTATTTGAGTTTTGAGATGTATTTTTGGGTTTATGTATCTTAGACACTTAGACTTCTATCTCCTGTATCTCTTTTGGATTTCATGTTTTATCTATCCTTATCATGCTCTACCTTAGATGTGATTGAGTCTGTATCTGCTATGTCACCCCCATTCGGGGAGTATAAACTGCTTAGCATTATATTGTTAAATGTTGTGACCTAGGACAGCGTTCTACCGCCGACACTGCGACGTAGGCTGGGCGTAGTTACGTTCTCGTACCCTAACAGTGGGTGCAGGTCGTGACACGTTTTTAGTGGTGGCCCATGCAGGTCGAGTTTGTGTAGTGGTATTCGAACTAGAGTACCACTACAGCCTGCGGTAGAAATAGGATATATTTTTGAAGGTACTCAATCACAGTTAGGCCTCCTTGAGAGATTCCTGGGACGACCCTGGAGGATCTTATTTAACTTCGATTTGAAAACTCTCTTTTTCCTTCATTTGTTTTATCTTTATTTTCTGTTATTGAAATTGATTTTTATGGATTATTATTGAATTTGAGTTTGTATTTATTGATTTTGATGAAGATTGTTGAAATTTGAATCTTGATGTTAGCTATAGCATCCGAGTTTGTAGTTATATGATTTGAAGGATTTTGTTCATTTCTGAATTTTGATGTTCGTTGATAAATTTGATTTTTTGGGTATTCATTGTTGATTTAATTTAATTTTTGGCAAGATGAAATTATATGGGCTAGGTCATCTAAGTTATGGAAATCTTGTCTTCTATAGTCACATTAGCCAGCATGGTGAGGACATATAGTCTGACTTTGGATATATTTCTCGGGTGTGGGAATTTAAGGTTTTCGCAGCCAAGCTAGCGGCATCGCGAAAGTGTTAAATACCATGATTCTAGAGGTATGTGCATAAGTCAAGGACTCTGTGATTATCGTAGCCTTGCTTACTAGTATGACGAGGATTTAGAGTACCATGATTTTGGATAGACGTATATGATTATCAGATTGTACCTTAAATATTTTTGTACATGTTTTTGCGACTTTTGTTTTGTTTCACTTAACAAATTGACAAACAAAGGTTGGATTTTGCAAATAAAACGAGAAAAAGTACAAGAAGTACAATTTGATTATGGGAAAGTATTGCTATGGAAGTCTGATCTGTAAATGATCACTTTATTCCTTGGACCATATGATGATGATGAAGATCACTGCTTGAAGTAGAACAACTTGGAAGAACTAAGTCACCAGAAAGGTAACGACGCACTTGGGCACTGATGGCGAGGCCGAATGCTTTCCTGCTTTGCTTCACTCTGTTCTGAAAGAAAAGTTGAAGAAGAATGCTCTGGAGAATCAAAACTCGAAGTTCTGATCTCTGTATTCTCTCCTGTCTCTCTGTGGTGTCTTTGAGAAAAATGAGTCTATTTATAGACTGGGGCTTCTGTGCGTAAAAAGCATCAAAATCTGTCTTTACGCTAACAACTGCCACCCATGATCAGAGTCATCCTTCGCGTACGTTGACACGCGTCCCATCATTTCAGTAAGAATAGGATACATGTACACACGTTCTTCGAAATATGTGGCATGAAGGCCATGTAGGCAAACCACGTTCCAAACTGGCCAGAAAGAATAGGGCATAAAAATAGTCCTAGCATCCTCTGGGCGTAAAGCAGTAAGATGAGCATAAAATAGCTCTGTCATAGGTTTCCAGCGTAAAGTGGTTATTGAATAACCTTGAGCGTAAAATGGCTCAAATAGACTTTACGCACACATTATTTTTTTATGAGCGTAAGGACTCATGTAAAACTTCGTGCGTAAAAAAACCATACAGTGAGCGTAAAGTAGCTCGATCTTCATAAACGACAACAATGGTCTTTGTATAAGACAAATTCTATTGAATTCTATGGTAAATGCCATAATTAATATCTTCATGTCAGAGTTTGCATTAAATACGAGATTTGACAGCTTTGTCCAGCGTAAAAGAGGCTGCTCTGTCCTTGGCGTGAAATCACCGGTGTAGACCCAAGCGTAAAAGATCAGTCTGCTTAGGCGTAAAGCGATTAGCATTGTCTTGGGCGTAAAGCAGACCACTTATGAATGAGATAACTCTTTCTTTGAAGCACTTTTTACGCTCCTACATGTTTCAGTAAAAAAAAAAGGAATTATTGTTGTTTTGTTTTGTTTTGTTTCTCCTTGTTTACTTAGGATGTAGCTTTGGCTATTTTTATAAACCTTGTGTAACTTCTTACAAATTTATTTCTTCTTAATACAATAAATCAGTGATTTTGCTAGGCCTTATTTTGGATTTGATATTATAGCTCTGATTTCGAAATGAGTTCCTCTTTTAAATTGATAAGCAGAATATATTATTTTGTCATTCTTTTCCTGCCAGTATTTTTACTACCATCATTCCTTGTCTTATATACCTGTCCTGGTTATATCAATTTCCTGTCTCGTATATAATTCTGTCAGCTATACCTTGAAAACTCTTGAATCTTTATATTGTTTTTATCTGAGAAATGTTAAGGAAGTGACGTAAATCATCTAGTTCGGAAATGATGTAATTGGTTGTCATATGATGATTTTGTAGGAATCATAGTGTTGGATGTCAAATATGAAAAATTTGAAATGGAGATGTGGTAAAGGTTTAAAATGAAATCGAGGGATAAATGTTATCAATTTAGAAACAATCACAGAAAGTGGGTTATGAATAATTCATGGATGTATTTCAAAACTAATAAGGATGTTCAAGGTCAACCTAGTTTTGAGAACTTAAAAAATCTTGGTTATTGATTCTGGGAAACTTTTACTCCGAGGCTATGTAGAAAAAAAAATTTAAAAAAAAGGGAAGAAGTGGGAATTTAATTGTATTATATGATTATGCGAAGTTGAACTAGATATTGTAAAAGGGTGACTAGAGACAGAGAGAACACAAGGGTTTTACGTTATAGAAAATTTTAGATGATTGGGAGAAATTGTGGAATTCAAAAGGATAACATTTGAAGGTGAACGTTGAAGAAAAAATATGAAGGTTGATTTATAAACAAGAATAAATTTGTGTGATATAGTGGTATTGGAGTTAAATTAAATACGAGACTTGATTTAAACAAATTCAAGGATTTCATAAACTGGATTTAGAGGTTTCGGATCTAAATTTAAAACGAGGTGAAGGAATTTGAAATTTCGATTAAATGAATAAGTGTTGACTCCTAAAAAGAGGGGTATGTTTCGTGGAAAATGTTTTGGAAGTTAAAAATTTTGTCTATGGTGATCATGGTAAAGGTTTTGATGACTGAAGGTTATAAAATTTCGATGATAGTCATATGAAGGTTGATTTCCATATTGGGACTTGTGAGAAAAAAAGAAGAATATGGTTTGGCAAATGATAAACTGATAGTATTAGAGAGAGATGATTTGCTGACTTCGTATGAAATCTTTTCCTGTTTTCTCTAAAAAGGGTTTTTCAATATCATTGAATCCTAGTTTCCTTAATCACGACCAAATCGACTTCGATTATCTTTCTTATCATATTTATATCTTGGGTTGTACTTAATTGAATTAAATTTGGTTGTGACCTGAATCTCCATCCTTGTATGCTCGATCTCAGACTTTGTTGAACCTGTCCTCCATATTGCCTAAATCTTGATTTCCCCAATTTGATCAACTTAGGTATCGAGACTAAATATTCTCAATATGTATTGTGATTGGAATTTTCCATGGAATTGGCTTTCATTCCTTAACTTTGATTTTGATTTTCTTTTTTTCTGAACCCTTTAAAGATAATGGGTAGTTACTTTTCTTTATTTTTATGATAAGTACCAGTTTTTATATAGGATGGTAGACTGCCTTACAGTTTTTGATGGTTGTTATTTTTGTAACTTTTGTTTAGCACCCTAGATTGCTTGTGTGTTTTGATACCCTATGACCGTTTTGGTATTAGCATGACTAGTATACTTAGATGAGACTTTCACCACCACCATATGCCATGACCCTGTACGTCGTCCTTTTTAATCACATGATTTGTTGAGTTCTGGGACTTTGATTGTGGGGGTTTGACCTAGAAGGAGTATGAACAATTTTAATTTCGAGGACGAAATTTTTATAAGGTGGGTAGGATGTGAGCACCCTAAAATTCGGGTTGATTTTTTTTAAAATTTTTCTGATTGATTTAGTTTTTAGTAAATAATTTATTCTGTATTTTTTTCCTTAAGTGTACTTTTCCCTGCCAATGATATTTGGAGTGTCAGGGATGTTCAACTCTGAAAATCTTCTTCACGAGTTTTGGAGTGGACAGGATTACCTTCATGACGGTATATAGTGTCCCACTCAGACTTGTTCCCTTGTGCTCTTTTTGCTTTGCTGAACTTCGGGTCGATTTAGACCATTTGATCATTAATTATTTTTTCCACTCTTTTCCTTGATCATTATTAGCACGTTACCGTGACTTTTAATTTTGGAGCGCAAGACCAGTTATTTTCTTGAAACCAACTCCTCATTGATGATCTACTCGAGACGCTCTTCACCCTTGACCTTCGTGTCCCACTCCGACACGCCATCTTCTGCTCCATTTGTCTCGCACAACTTTACTGACACGTGACCCGATTTTATTTTACCCCACGGTGTCACATTCATTTTTCCAATTTGATTTGTGGGTCCCCTGTCGACCAAAACCTGTCAGCCCCAATTATGGACATGGCCCACATTGAGCCTACTACCCGTACGCCACTTGTGTCCCATTTATTGGAATCCCATGTGCTACTTATTCACTCATGATCATCAACGCCTAATTTTAATTCGATTTTTGCACAATGTCCGGTTTTGATCCAATCCGGCTCCATCGAGTCCAGCCCAGCTCTATGTTGCTCTCCATCATGACACCCTCATATTTTTTTGCCCAAAAATATTAATTATTCCTTCTACCTATTTCTAATATTTATTGGGAATTTTCGTTGAATTAATCCCTTGGAATAAATCAATTTCTAGCTAATAAAATTTTAGCTATTGATTTTCCTCGAATTAATCATCACCATCCATTTCCCTCCATCCCACACTCTCACAGCCAACCCATAGTGCCGGCCCTAAATTCTAGGAGAACACTTTTTCTCTCTCCCTTCCTCTCATTTATTTCACACAGTTTCTAAATCTCTCTCTCTCTTCCTAATATTCCTACACAACTACTTCAAAACCAACAGCCTACATCACCACTCCACCCCGACCACCATTCCAGCCATCACCACCTCACCTCCCCCGACCTCCCCTGGCCGGCCTCCGCCGCCGTCGGCCACTCCACCGTCGACCCCCACTCCAACATCTCCTCCTCCTCCTTCTCAAAACTGCCACCACCACCATCCTTGGCCACCGACCGGCCGACCCCAGCCACCCTCGCCGAGGTGCGTCGCCGCCCCTACCACGGGCCAGGCTAGGCAGTCGCCGCCGTCGTCGGCCAGCCGTACAAACGCCAACAGCAGCAGTCGCATGAACAGGCGCGCACGCACACCCGCGCGCGAGCCGCCGTCGTGCGCCGTCGCGCCGCCGTGTGGGCCGCCGTAGCTTGCCGTGGGTGCGCCCCACTCCGGCGAGTCCTTCTCTGACGGCCACCGTCCTCCGGGACGCGCCGTCGAGGCGATTCGTGCGTTTTGCACGACGTCCCGTCGTGACGCGCGCGGAATCGAGTTCATTTTGGCGTTCCGTCGTAGCAACTTCGTGCACGTTTTCCCGGAGATTCGACCGTTGGATCGGCAATTTCTTCGCTCTGTCACAATCTCGGTATATCCACCTTCATCCCTGTCAATTTTTGTCCGTTAATTTTATAGTTTGATACATCAAAACCGGCCACCAAGTTGACCGTTTAAATTGTATTGAATTTGGACAGTTTCGCGGGGCCAACTTCGTCAGTTTGTATCTCCTCCACCGCAGCTCCGTTTGGCGTGCTACCAGTTCCGGTACGAAGCTGGTATCACCCTCTTACTACCCCTCCAGTTTCGTTTCATTGTGAGCTTGTTTGATTGGTTGAATTCGACGCCAAAGTTGGCCGTCCGAATTCGTAATTTCCAACTTGTAAAATTCCATTTTTGAATACGGGACTCCAGATTTCATTTCTGACACCACCATTAGACTTGTGGCGTCGTTCTGGCATGTTTTTATATAATTTGTTAGATTTGAAGAACGTGGGCCCTGGCACGTTTTTCGGTACAAAGTGGGCCCCATATTCTGGGTCAACGGAACTTTTTGACGCCGGCTCATCGGAATCCAATTCCAGACACGTTGGGTAGGCTATCCAAGCTAATTTGACCATTCTGGACACGTTGGCGATGTTTATTTCATCGTCCGACAATGTTTGTTGATAATTTCTCTGAGTTTAACCTTTTTATAATTAATTAATAATTAATTCTTATAATGTTCGTATTTCGGAATTAGTACAACGAAACTGAGCTCAGTCAATTCCAGTGATCTCACATCGCTGAAATTGACAAGATGGACACGTGGATCACTATAATAAGATTATCAATTTTACCGATAATCTTCTTATCTCGATTTGCGTAACGTAAGTTTCGACGTACAAATAACGAAGTATACTTTATATTAGAATAGAATTGACCCTGTTTGACCAGAGTTGACCAGTTGACCCAAAGTCAACTGTAAGTCAACACTTGACCTAGTTTGACTAGATTATTGACCGGAGTTGACCTAGAGTTATTTTGACTTAGAAGAACCTAGGATAATGTAGATTGATTATAGAGATTCTTTTATTATAACTTGAACACCTTGTAACCTGTGTTGCTTTAAATAGGACTCTGTGGCTTCAGTTGAACCCCCCTATACTTATCAGCTGTTCAGGTTATCAGGCGAGTACATTCTCTGATCATTTCATATCCTGCTTAGAATTATTTCCTGCATTAAATTACTTTACTTGTACTGTCACATTGGTCACACGGATTGGTACTATACGGATCCCTTCTTGAGATGTTATCCTTAGGGAGCATCGGGTACTACATGTTCTGTGCGTTTTACTTACATGACGTATCACTATGCTTCACAGGTTCTTTGATCACTTATGACATATACTCTTATGATCACAGAGTCTCCTAGAATCCCCATTTTTGGGACTACTATGTACCACCCTTCGGGGGCTTACCACCCTTCGGGGGCTTATCACCTTTCGGAGGCTTACCACCCTTCGAGGGCTGTACATAGTATCATAACATAACCTGATTGGATCCTTGTGTATTGATTGGGGATACGGGGGAGTAGAAATAGACATGTGAATACTATCCAAGTAGTGTAGTATCAGAATCTCTTCCATAGTGTAGCATCAGAATCTCCTATGCCATTTACATGTCTATATTGTACTCTGACTCACTAGCCACATGTTAGTTCTCTATTTATAGTAGATATTTCTATTACAGCTCTCTCTATTTACATACAGCATTTCTTTCAGTACCTGTATCTTACTTTACTGCATAATTATATTTTCTAACCTGCTATGATCTGTTGAGATGTACTGTACTCGCTCCTGTCCTGACTGGACCTGTTGATAAATTTTACAGATGGCCTGGGATTGCCTGCTAGCCTAGAGGAGACACAGTAGAGGTTGTTTAGATAGTTATTTTATTTTGTCTGGAGTTTTATTTACTTTGTGGATTACTGTATTTGAGTTTTGAGATGTATTTCTGGGTTATGTATCTTAGACACTTAGACTTCTATCTCCTGTATCTCTTTTGGATTTCATGTTTTATCTATCCTTATCATGCTCTACCTTAGATGTGATTGAGTCTGTATCTGCTATGTCACCCCCATTCGGAGAGTATAAACTGCTTAGCATATATTGTTAAATATTGTGACCTAGGACAACATTCTACCTTCGACACTGCGGCGTAGGCTGGGCGTAGTTACGTTCTCGTACCCTAACAGTGGGTGCGGGTCGTGACAGTTTGGGCCGAACTCTGCCCCACACAGAGTTCGGGCCGAACTCTGCCCCCTTAATTTCAGGATCTAATTTTTAGGGTTTGCTGGTTGCTAGTTGTCCAACGGCTAAATATTTGAATAATTGGGACAGAGTTCTGTCCGAACTCTGCCTCTCTGGACTAGTATATATAGGCCTTGATTTCTTTCATTTTCAATCATCCAATCTTCTCATCTTCTCATCTTCTATAGCCTATACATTCAAGAGCTTATTCTTCTCATCTAACTAGCCACAAAACATTACAAGCCCCTAAGGTCCTCAGTGCGAGTCAAGTAGAAGTTTGTGTGCAAGAGTTTCAAAAGAAGTCACTTGGATAATTTTAAGTCTCGCCATCCGCGAATCTGTAAGAAGTTGGCGTGCTCATCTGAGTAAAGGCACGTGGTTGTACGCTATTTCACAAATAGTGGATTTCAATCCTGAGCTAGAGTTCTCAGGCTTGGACTAGTCCTCCACGAGGAAAACCAGGTTAAAAAATGATGTGTCTGCGTATGCTTCTTTGATCTCTATTTATTCTGCACTTATACTCTGATTATTATTTCTATTAGGTGGACTTGAATAGAAATTTTTAATTGGGTATTATAGACACATACTCTATTCCCCTCCTCTAGAGTTGCCTAAACGTACTTCACAAGGGGTAGTCTTCCTCGACATGATCGCCGAGGCCTCGGATTCATGTCATTCCCGGGGGAAGCGAGTTGGATAAAGCAGGATGTTGGATGTACCACATAGGAGATTCGGGCTTCTACGGGTTGGTTGCCCATTGGATGATCGTTGTCTATCCTCAGCCAAGTCCAAGATAGCTTGACATTGCTAGCGATCTTTCATTTAGATGAGTCTGTATACTGAGCGACAATCTGCATGCACGATGTCGATCAAATCAAAAAAGTACAAGCACGACATGAATTGAGTTAAGAAGGTGTGCACGGTTGCAACACCACTATGGAGCCTAAGATTTGGCTATATCAAGGACATGTGCTTCGGTACAAGCATCATGTTTGGGTCGTCCACACAAGTTTTACAAGTTGGGTTGGTTGTTTTGACTTAAGTATGAAAGGGCCGTAAGGACAAGTTTGGTTAAGTCACGTTGAGTTGTGAGGCACGACCTTGATTTGAAGCACAACCAAAGTTATGGTACGACCATGTTAAATTATCTCGAAATAAAGCACGAAAGGCAAGCACAAGTCGGTACTTGATGCTGCTAGCACAAGAATGGTCTAGAGGCACAACGATAAGTAAGTTATCGGTACGAGACACGGTGATGGTCTAGAGACACAAAATAAGCCAGACATCTATGTCCTAAAACTGATCCTAAGACAATATTAGAAAGACAATTGAAAAGATATGTTACACAAACTAAATGAACATGTCGATTTTGTATGGGTGGACGAGGAGCTCACTCCACCATTACAATTGAGTACTGACACCCACATAGTATTTTATGTGCAGGCACAGGTAGAATATCGTTGACGCGGAGCTCGCTTGGATCCGTTGAGGCACGGAGGGTCGTATGGAGTCTGGACTTATATGGAACATAATGAATGAACATCGCCTTCCGAAGCATTCGCAACTTGCAGCTTTGAAGCCTGTATCGAGAGATGAGAGAGAGTAGAGTGACTTGTATTATGAGAAGAGTGAGACTGAGTGATTATAATTATGGCTACATGCCATATTGTAATCTTCATTTCAATATAAATAAAGAGTTCTAATTTGGTATACTTCTGTTGCCTTTATTATTCAATATTTCTGCTTGGGACTTCTGTGTGACGACCCCGTCGCTTAGCCTGTAATCGGCCGTTATGGAACTCGCCTTACGTGAGCTTAACATAGACTCACGTGGCATCACGCCTTAGCTAGGACGATCGGTCCTACGGGACCGAAGTGTGACAAAGGCTGTCTACAAACAACATGGAATTTGCTGCTGTTATCCCTAAAGTCTTGTGCCAAAGTGAACATCTCCCTAAAACTGTACCAGGGAGCCCTTATGTAAGCCCCCTGAATTTTCGGGATTATTTTCGAATTTTCTAAAATGATTTATTCTCGGTAATTCTTTTATTTAATTGATTTTGATCATTAAATGCTCTTTACCGTGACTTGGAATTCTAGAGCATCAGGGATGCCAGTCTCTGGAAACTTCCTTCTTGTAGTTTGTAGTAGACGAGATTATCTTCACATTGATATTTCGTGTCCCACTCGAACTTGTTCCCTTGTGCTCCATTTGATTCGCGCAACTTCGGGTCAATTTAGACCAATTTATCGTCTGCCGTAATTTGTGATTTAATTTCCAATTTAATTTCGGGACCCGACATCGTTCCAATCCAGTCGACCCAATATATTGCCCTGGCCTGTTTTGAGCCTACTATGCACGTGCCACTTGCGCGCTATCAAATTGATCTCTCTTGTGCCCCCAATTCATCCATGAATTAATTGATTTAATTTATTATTTTTAATTAAATCTTGGTCCCGAACTTGTCCAAACTTGGCCCAACGCCCAACCCAGTTTAGTGTGGGCCCTGTCATGACTGCCCGTACACCCCACTGATATTTTCTATTTTTCTCCTAATCAAAAAATATCTATATATATAAATATCTCCTTTTCTTTCTCTAATATAATATATATACATATATATAATGTATTATAATATAACTCTCTCACTCTCTTTCCTATAACAAACAAAAACACACAACCCAACCCCTCCACCTCACAGCCACCTCACCCCTTGGCCGACCTCCTTTTCCCTCTCCCCTCTCTTTCTCTCTCTCTACCTATCACTATCTCTCCTCTTTCTAAATATCATAAATATTTATATATAATAACTCTCTCTCTACTCTTACACTTCACCTCTCCATCACCTCACCTCACTCTCTCTCCTCTACCTCCACTCTCAGCCGACAGGAGCCCCCCTTCCTTTCATTCTTCATGTTAATTTTCCTCCTCTCCATCTCCTTCTCCATGTTCTTCTTCTTCACTTCTAGCACCACCACCACCATCTAATACTAACACCACCACCATCATAGCACCATCACCATCACCATTTATCACAACCACCACTCCTCATAGCCGCGGCCACCCCCGCCGTGCCTCCGCCGTCGTCGGGCTGCACCGCTCGCCGCCGCCATGCCCGTGCGGCCAGCAACAGCGAGCAGCAGCTGCGCGCAAGCGCAGCAACGCAGCAGCAGCAGCAGTGGCGCACGCGGCAGCAGCCACTGCCGGCCGACCGCGCGCCGCCGCGGCCGCTGCGCCGCCGGCGAGCCCCCCATGGCCGTGCGACCCCGGACGCACCTTCCTGGACGGCCACCGTCCTCCGGGACGCGCCGTCGAGGCGATTCGTGCATTTTCACGAAATTCCGTCGACGCGCGCGCGCGCGAAGTCCAGAATTGGCGTCTCGTCGCAGCGACTTCATACGCATTTTCGGGGAATCCGACCGTTGGATCGGCAATCCTCGTTTCTTCGTCGCAATCTTGGTATATACCCCTTCGCCTTTGTCAAATTTCATCCGTTAATTTCGTCGTTTGATACATCAAAACCGGCCACCAAGTTGACGTTTTAATTTGTACTGTTTTTGGACAGTTTTGCGACGCCAACTTCGCGGGTTCGTATCTTCGTCGTCGCAGCTCCGTTTTGTGTGCTACCAGTTCCGGTGCACAGCTGGTATAACCCTCTCTTGTCCCTATAGATTTCTTTTCAGTTTGAGCTTGTTAGGTCGGTCGAATTCGACGCCAAAGTTGGCCGTTCGAATTCTTAGTGTTGCACTTGTAAAATTCCATTTTTGAACCCGGGACTCCGGATTCAATTTCTGACACCACCAGTAGACTCGTGGCGTCGTTCTGGCATGTTTTCATATAAAGTTTGCTTGATTTGGAGAACGTGGACCCTGACACGCATTTCGATGCAAAGCGGGTCCCACTTTCTGGGTCAACGGGTCATTTTGAGTTCGGCTCATCGGAATCCAATTCCGGATATACCGTTGAGTTCGTATCGTCATTCTGGACTCATTGACATATAATTTGCTAGGTTTTAGTGGACATTGGTTCTGACACGCATTTCGGTGCAAGTCGGATACCAATATCCGGGTCAACGGGTCATTTTGAGTTCGGCTCATCGGAATCTAATTCCGGATATACCGTTGAGTTCGTACGTCATTCTGGACTCGTTGACATATAATTTGCTGAGTTTTGAGGACATTAGCTCCGACACGCTTTTCCGTGCAAATCGAAATTTCAATGTCCTGGTCAACGGACCAATTTGAGATCGGGTCAACGGAATCCAATTCTGGATATACCGTTGGGTTCGTATCGTCATTCTGGATTCGTGGACATATAATTTGTTAGGTTTTGTGCACTTTTATTTCGACACATTTTTCGGTGCAAAGTGTGTCCAACGGTAGACATTTTGGCCCGAAATTACCGTTTTACCCCTGTGTCCAAATTAGACTTTTGGACAGGCTATCCTAGCTGATTTGACTATTCTGGACACGTTGGTAATATTTATTTTATCATCCGACAACATCTGTAGGTTTTCACCCTATTATTATAATCTTTCTCCTTTTGTGGTATTTTGAGTTCCATCGATTCCGGTGATTTCACAATCACTGAAATTGATGTGTTGACCTTGTAGATGTTTATAGAGACTAGCCTTGACCCTGTTTGACCATGGTTGACTGCTTTGACTGAACGTCGAAGTAGAGTCAACATTTGACCTAGTTTAACCTAGAGTTGACCATAGTTGACCAGTTGACTAAATGTCAACTGTAAGTCAACCATTGACCCAGTTGACCTAGTTTGACTTGGTTTGACTTATTGTGGCCTAGTTTGACTTAGTGGACTGAGTCTGACCTAGATTGCGTAGCTTATACTATAGAATCATGCGTAACACTGTTGAAACCTAATTAGTTTATAATATCTTATCTTTAGGTCTGTGGCATCACTCTGAGCATCGACCCTATTTGACAGCTCAAGATCGCAGGCGAGTACATTCACTGATAGTTTTTATTGTCTTGATATCTACTATATCCGATTCAGTCGTAGTGTCTTACTTGATTCCCAGTCACGATAGTTCACGGACTAGTATATGTTGGATCATGACATGAGATGTTGTTCCTGGATTTTCTTGGTATATATGTACATTTCCTGCCTTGTTTCATGTACTTGTATAGACACCGATTCCTGAGAGGGAGTAGCTATCCTCTTAGGGAATCCCGTGTCGTGACGTGTCATGTCCAGGTCCATTATACTATTCGGGAATGGGGAATTATTAGGGGTTATGTGATCAAAGCCTCCCTGTCACTATTTTGCTAGCGCCACCCTCACCTCACGTAGGGTGTAGCAGACACCCCTTGCCAGGTTATCCAGGTTGGCTGGCATGACCCTTTCCAGAGATTTTTCTGTGATTGTCGGGCCAAGTGGATAACCCTACCATGACTCCCTAGCCGCATATTCGCTCTAATAATTCAAATCACATTTTACATTTATTGTCGTATCTTATATTCCAGTTCAATTTTACTTTCTGTACTTCTCACCATGCTATGATTTCATTTACTCACATGCTCTATATGCCTTTACATTGTACCTTGATTGGAGACTAAGTTCTGCTGGGAGAAGAGTTACAACCCCGGTCCTTGTTTGGTTTAAGGGTTGTAACTCAGCTTCCGAACGGTTCCCAAGTCTTCATATATCTTTGTCTTGTAGTTCATTATACTGTCTCTTATAGAATTTGTCAATTCACATGGAACTGGTTAGTGTTTGTACTTGCTCATTTTCCTGACAGGATACCGTTGATAATATTTTAGGAGTTGTTATACCATTAGTGGACTTCATGATGTTGCTAGCTGAGGTGGATCTCACTATTATTCTATGTGAGTTGCCTGGTAGTTATCCTTAGTTCGTCTTGTTTTTTCTTCTTATTTTTCTGTCTTATGTTTCCTTCTAGTAGTTTCTAGTTATTCTTGTGCTTTAGTTATCTTTCTTGTCTTATCATCCCTAGCTGTTGTGATATGACTAGAGTATATTTGTAGTTATAGGCCTTCTAGACGTAGTGTATATTTATTGGGTACTAGACAGCGTTCTACCGCCGATACTGCGGCGTAGGCTGAGTGTCGTCTACGTATTCGTACCCGTATATCGGGTGCGGGTCGTGACACGTTTTTAGTGGTGGCCCATGCAGGTCAGTCTTTGCAATTAATGCGAAGTCGTGGTAGTACTTGAGCTTTTCTGTACTACTGCGAGCCTGCCCTAGGATTAAGGTTGAGTCATGGAATATTTTAGGAATTTGGTACTCAGTCACATATTAGGAACTCTTGGTAGATTCCAGGGATGATCCTTGGGAATCTTATTTCGAACTTTTCGAAACTTTTCCCATTTGTTTCTGTCCGTCATGATTCCTAAAACATCTTTCCGTTACCAAACTTTATTCTTTCTTGGAATGAGTTGTGGACCCCAGAGGGAAGGTATAAGTTGGACTTGTATATCTTCTAGGTTGAGACGAGAATATGATTTGCCAGTCTCGTATCAGGTTGAGATTGTTTTAGATATTCCAATGATTTCCTTTTATCTTGACCTAGATAGTACCTTTGGACATCTCCTGAGAATTTTCTTCTAAACCCTATCTCGGAATCTGTTTCCGCTAGTTTCCATTTACTTATCTTTGATTCGTTGTTAAATTTTAAATCTTGATGTTCGTTCGTTGTTGACTTCGATTTTGATTTGTTTGAAGATAAGTTTCTCTGGATTGAGTTAAGATATTCTGATAAACATATTTTATGAGGGCGACGGGAACGGTAAATGTCTACTTTATTCATGGGGTTTAGAATTTATCGCAGCCATATTAGCTAGCATGACAGGGACATGGAGCCTGATTTTGGATATACTATCCTAGTTATGGAATTTAGATTCTCTTACAGCCATACGGTTGGCGTGGTAAGGAATCTAGATGACAATTATAGGGTGTACACCTTAGTTATGGACTCTATCGTTTATTGCAGCTATGCTTACTGGTATGGCGTAAATTTGGCAGCATGGTTTTGGATAGACATGTATGGTTATCAGATTGTATCTTAAATTGACATTCTTTTTGACCAAATGATGAGGACAATTCATACCCTTATTCTCGACTTATCATTCATTTCTTTCTCATCGTATGATGATTTTCTCATCTTGCCATCATTCCTTTGACTTGTTTAGCTATGTCTTGATTACACTAATCACCTATCTCATATCTACATCTGTCATCTACACTTGAAAACTCTTGAAATTTTGAAATTTTCACGTCTCAATTGTTTCTTAAATTTTGATACTGTTAAGGTTTTGATTCCCTTCTGTCCATGACCAATCAATTTTGGTCGTCTGTTATCGTGCCAAGAGTCTTAGTTGCTGACTAGACTTGAATGAGTTCCAATTTCCATTGGGACCTGGATTTCCATTCTTGGATGCTCGTGCCCAGCCTTCGTTGATCTTATTCTCCATCTTGTCCAAATTCTGATTTACTCGAAGGTTGATCAACTTAGATCGTGTTGAGACAAATTTCTTTATCGTGGTTGGATTTCAATGCTATTAACCCTCGTGCATTGACTTCCGATTTTGATCATATTTGGATTTTGGACACTCGTGTCTAAATCTTTTCGACCTTGATTCATTTCTGATTACATCCAAATTCCTTGTGATTATTCATGCCTAGATGACTTGGCATGACTAAGACAACTTAAGATTTTCTTGACCGTGATTTTAACGATCATAACTATACATTTTATCTTGCCTCAAACTCGTGCCTAAAATATTGCCTAAATCTTCTATCATGTTTAACCCCACTACCAACCTTTAATTTCGAGGACGAAATTTAATAAGGTGGGTAGGATGTAAGCCCCTTGAATTTCCGGGATTATTTTCGAATTTTCTAAAATGATTTATTCTCGGTAATTCTTTTATTTAATTGATTTTGATCATTAAATGCTCTTTACCGTGACTTGGAATTATAGAGCATCAGGGATGCCAGTCTCTGAAAAACTTTCTTCTTGTAGTTTGTAGTAGACGAGATTTCTTCACATTGATATTTCGTGTCCCACTCGAACTTGTTCCCTTGTGCTCCATTTGATTCGCGCAACTTTGGGTCAATTTAGACCAATTTATCGTCTGCCGTAATTTGTGATTTAATTTCCAATTTAATTTCGGGACCCGACATCGGTCCAATCCAGTCGACCCTATATTGCCCTGGCCTGTTTTGAGCCTACTATGCACGTGCCACTTGCGCGCTATCAAATTGATCTCTCTTGTGCCCCCAATTCATCCATGAATTAATTGATTAATTATTATTTTAATTAAATCTTGGTTCCGAACTTGTCCAAACTTGGCCCAACGCCCAACCCAGTTTAGTGTGGGCCCTGTCATGACTGCCCGTACACCCCACTGATATTTCCCATTTTTCTCTACTCAAAAAATATCTATATATATAAATATCTCCTTTTCTTTCTTATAATATACATATATATATATATGTATATAATATAACTCTCTACTTCTCCTATAACAAACAAACAAACACAACCCCAACCCCTCCACCTCACAGCCACCTCACCCCTTGGCCGACCTCCTTTTCCCTCTCCCTCTCTTTCTCTCTCTCTACCTATCACTATCTCTCTCTCTTTCTAAATACTATATATATATATAATAACTCTCTCTCTACTCTTAACTTCACCTTTCACCTCACCTCACTCTCTTCCTTACCCCACTCAGTCGACAGGAGCCCCCCTTCCTTTCATTCTTCATGTTAATTTTCCTCCCTCTTCTCCTTCTCTATGTTCTCTTCTTCTTCACTTCTAGCACCACCACCACCATCTAATACTAACACACCACCATCATAGCACCATCACCATCACCATTTATCACAACCACCACCACCCTCATAGCCGCGGCCACCCCCGCCGTGCCTCCGCCGTCGTCGGGCTGCGCCGCTCGCCGCCGGCGCCCCGCGCGGCCAGCAACAGCGAGCAACAGCTGCGCGCAAGCGCAGAAAGCAGCAGCAGCAGTGGGCGCGCGACAGCAGCCATGCCGGCCGGCCGCGCGCCGCCGCGGCCGCCGCGCCGCCGGCGAGCCCTCATGACGCGCGACCCCGGGCGCACCTCCCTGGACGGCCACCGTCCTCCGGGACGCGCCGTCGAGGCGATTCGTGCATTTTCACGAAATTCCGTCGACGCGCGCGGCGCGCGAAGTCCAGAATTGGCATCTCGTCGCAGCGACTTCGTGCACGTTTTTCAGAGAATCCGACCGTTGGATCGGCAATCCGTTTCTTCCGTCGCAATCTTGGTATATACCCCTTCGCCTCTGTCAATTTCATCCGTTAATTTCTTCATTTGATACATAAAAACCGGCCACCAAGTTGACGTTTTAATTTGTACTTTTTGGACAGTTTTGCGATGCCAACTTCACGGGTTCGTATCTTCGTCGTCGCAGCTCCGTTTGCGCGCTACCAGTTCCGGTGCACAGCTGGTATAACCCTCTTCCTGCACCCTTTAGATTTCTTTTCAGTTTGAGCTTGTTAGGTCGGTCGAATTCGACGCCAAAGTTGGCCGTTCGAATTCTTAGTGTTGCCGTTGTAAAATTCCATTTTTGAACCCGGGACTCCGGATTCAATTTCTGACACCACCAGTAGACTCGTGGCGTCATTCTGGCATGTTTTCATATAAGTTTGCTTGATTTGGAGAACGTGGGCCCTGGCACGCATTTCGGTGCAAAGCGGGTCCCACTTTCTGGTCAACGGGTCATTTTGAGTTCGGCTCATCGGAATCCAATTCCGGATTATACCGTTGAGTTCGTATCGTATTCTGGACTCGTTGACATATAATTTGCTAGGTTTTAGTGGACATTGGTTCCGACACGCATTTCGGTGCAAGTCGGATACCAATATCCGGGTCAACGGGTCATTTTGAGTTCGGCTCATCGGAATCCAATTCCGGATATACCGTTGAGTTCGTATCGTCATTCGGATCGTTGACATATAATTTGCTGAGTTTTGAGGACATTAGCTCCGACACGCTTTTTCGTGCAAATCGGAATTTCAATGTCCTGGTCAACGGACCAATTTGAGATGGGTCAACGGAATCCAATTCTGGATATACCGTTGGGTTCGTATCGTCATTCTGAATTCGTGGACATATAATTTGTTAGGTTTTGTGCACTTTTATTTCGACACATTTTTCGGTGCAAAGTGTGTCCAACGGGGACATCATTTTGGCCCAAAATTACCGTTTACCCTGTGTCCAAATTAGACTTTTGGACAGGCTATCCTAGCTGATTTGACTATTCTGGACACGTTGGTGATATTTATTTTATCATCCGACAACATCTGTAGGTTTTCACCCTATTATTATAATCTTTCTCCTTTGTGGTATTTGAGTTCCATCGATTCCGGTGATTTCACAATAACTGAAATTGATGTGTTGACCTTGTAGATGTTTATAGAGAGTAGCCTTGACCCTGTTTGACCATGGTTGACTGCTTTGACTGAACTTCGAAGTAGAGTCAACATTTGACCTAGTTTAACCTAGAGTTGACCATAGTTGACCAGTTGACTAAATGTCAACTGTAAGTCAACCATGACCCAGTTTGACCTAGTTTGACTTGGTTTGACTTATTGTGGCCTAGTTGACTTAGTGGACTGAGTCTGACCTAGATTGCGTAGCTTATACTATAGAATCAAGCGTAACACTGTTGAAACCTAATTAGTTTATATATATCTTATCTTTAGGTCTGTGGCATCACTCTGAGCATCGACCCCATTTGACAGCTCAGGACGCAGGCGAGTACATTCACTGATAGTTTTTATTGTCTTGATATCTGCTATATCCGATTCAGTCGTAGTGTCTTACTTGATTCCCAGTCACGATAGTTCACGGATAGTATTGTTGGATCATGACATGAGATATTGTTCCTGGATTTTCTTGGTATATATGTACATTTCCTGCCTTGTTTCATGTACTTGTATAGACACCGATTCCTGAGAGGGAGTAGCTATCCTCTTAGGGAATCCCGTGTCGTGACGTGTCATGTCCAGGTCCATTATACTATTCGGGGATGGAGAATTATTAGGGGTTATGTGATCAAAGCCTCCCTGTCACTATTTTGCTAGCGCCACCCTTACCTCACGTAGGGTGTAGCAGACACCCTTGCCAGGTTATCCAGGTTGGCCGGCATGACCCTTTCCAGAGATTTTCCTGTGATTGTCGGGCCAAGTGGATAACCCTACCATGACTCCCTAGCCGATCACATTTTGCTCTAATAATTCAAATCACATTTTACATTTATTGTCGTATCTTATATTCCAGTTCTGTTTTACTTTCTGTACTTCTCACCATGCTATGATTTATTTACTCACATGCTCTACATGCCTTTACATTGTACCTTGATTGGAGACTAAGTTCTGCTCGGGAGAAGAGTTACAACCCCGGTCCTTGTTTGGTTTAAGGGTTGTAACTCAGCTTCCGAACGGTTCCCAAGTCTTCATATATCTTTGTCTTGTAGTTCATTATACTGTCTCTTATAGAATTTGTCAATTCACATGGAACTGCTGTTAGTGTTTGTACTTGCTCATTTTCCTGACAGGATACCGTTGATATTTTAGGAGTTGTTATACCATTAGTGGACTTCATGATGTTGCTAGCTGAGGTGGATCTCACTATTATTCTATGTGAGTTGCCTGGTAGTTATCCTTAGTTCGTCTTTTTTTCCTTCTTTATTTCCTGTCTTATGTTTCTTCTAGTAGTTTCTAGTTGTTCTTGTTGTGCTTTAGTTATCTTTCTTGTCTTATCATCCCTAGCTGTTGTGATGTGACTAGAGTATATTTGTAGTTATAGGCCTTCTAGACGTAGTGTATATTTATTGGGTACTAGACAGCGTTCTACGCCGATACTGCGGCGTAGGTGGGCGTCGTCTACGTATTCGTACCCGTATACGGTGCGGGTCGTGACACCTTATAATAGAAAGCCCCCTACTTCACTGCACATAGGTATCTAAGCAATCCCCTATGCTCTAGGTTATAGCACACTCCACACAATCTCACTCACACATATATCCTATACCTGCTATTACCCAACAGCAGTACCAACTGCTCTGCTGTCCCTTTTTCCTTTTCATCTTACTATGAACTATCTACCTATCTAAACATCTATACATCTCTCTATGTAAGAGTCATTCTCCCTTCCATAATTATATAACTTATATGTAAAGGCATACATCCCTACCAAAGAATACCTAATACATACATATGTATATAGATATAACCACCTTAATACACATATGTCAAATATTTACATACACTATCTATTCAAATGGATATAGATACACACACATATCCACATCTATCTACTGCTGCACAACTCTCCAAAGCCTACTGCCAAAACCCCAATCTACCTACTGCTATTGAACCCTTCTATAATTTCTTGAAGAGTAGGCAATTACTACCACAAAAGCCCCCTGCATACCACACTGATGAAGCCCGTAACTTGTGTACTACAGATGTTGTTACCTCTTGACCCCCCTTCACTGCTATCCAATGAATTCCCTTCTCAGGCTATTGTCTAACCCCAATTCATGGTTCTTGTACCAACAAAACAATAGTGCTGCTTCACTTCCAACCTGCTGCACAAAGCAGTAGGTTCTAACCTCAAGCTACTATTATTGTAGCTTATTTGTTTGCACATGATCAGCCCCTCCCTCTTTCTATCATCTACCGTCCCCCCTACTACTCACTATCTTTCACATGCCAAACCAAGTGCACACGTGCATTTGTGATAATACACAGAGGTACAGGTGATGAACCTGTGATTGCAGAACCCCCAAGTCTTGTGCACTCTTGTGCACATGCACTTCTATCTAGTTATCTATCCATCTAAATAACCATGGTGTATTGTGCACATGTGTGCATAGGTTCACAATTGTCAAGTGCCCAAGTGCAACTGCAGGGCAACCCCTCTCAAAAGAGTCCTATCAATATTTCATTACCCAATCCAATGCACATGCCACATGCACTATATATATATATATATATAAAAAATGGCTGAAGCCTTCATTAATAGGGAAAAATGGGAATGGAGCTGGAACAAGCCTAGGCTCCTACAGAGGTAGGGTAAGACCCTAAAAAAAGTGCTAAACAGAGCCACCTAACCTAAATAACGGAACCCAATAATACTACATAAATGATTTCCTAGAAGGATTAGGTTTTTTTTTGGCTAATCACCTATTGTTGGATCGTAGCTGCCGTGGGCTTGAAGGCACCAGTTTTTCAACATCTTTTTGGGTTTTAAGAGTTCCCACCATAACTAGTTCAGATTTGATGTCATCTTGTACTTCCTGCATTCTAGTCCAGAATATTTGGCTAGAGTTGGGTTGGAGAGCTAGAGTTTTCAGGAATGCAAGCTCCTTGTCGGCCGCCTCCTGAGATCGGCACTCGACAATCCGAGCAAGATGCTCTTAATCTTGGATTTCTTGAAGTGGTGTTCGCCGCAACTTCCTTCATTCTAACCACGCAATTATGACTAAAGTTCGGTTGTGTCTCCAGGAGTATCATGTGTTCCAGCTCCTTGTCAGCCTTCTCTTGGGACCAATTATCAGCTATCTAAGTCAAAAAGTCCTTCAATAATGGAGCCATTCTGAACAAGGCGAGGATCTCTTACTGGCGGGAGGAGGAGCCGACAGGGGTCTGGATGCCATCGTTGCATCATCCAGACGAATGACTACATCACCTACTTCCTCTCATTCAGTATTATCTTCATCTTCATCATTATCTTCTTCTCTTCTTTTGCTTCTTCAGTTATCTCCGTGATTGGCTGGGTAATCTGGGGCGAGTCTTCTCCAAGAGAGGCCGCTTCCATCCCTGTCGCCTCGCTGACTGCGACATCTGCCGGGGTGCTGTCTCCTGGTAGTCGGTATCAATGGCCAGATATATATATAATATATATATAGATATATAGATATAGATATATATATATATTTAGAAATATATATATAAATATATAATATATTTATAAATATATAATATATAATATATATAAATATATATCTATATATAATATAATATATAGATATAATAAGATAATAATATATATAGATATATATATATATATATATAAAACTATATATATATATAGTGTTTATATATATAATTATATAAATATATATAATATATAGATATATATATAGATATATATATATATATATAAATATATATAAAATATCACCCTATAAATATATATATAATTATATATATATATATATATATATATATATATATATATATATAAAACTATCACCCTGTATATCTAATATATATATAAAACTATCACCCTGTTTATACATGGTGATAGTTTTATATATATATATATATATATATATATAATATTTATAATATATAATATATATAGTTATAGGACTAATATATACACACATAGCCAATGGCACATACACATGAGCAATAAATCAACACTTGGTGTGCACCACTCCCGTATCGCACTAATCTATGATACGGTCTGATACGGCCAAGATACCTACACTAGATCTTGTACGAATCCTACAAATGATATAAGTCTAAATATACATGTAAACATAATTAGTGTAATTCTAAGCTAGTGTCAAGTATCATGTGTAATTGGACATGTACACCACAAGTGTAGGAGGCAAATCCCCAAATTGATTTCGTGTCCTACCGTATCATGACACGACTTACACGTATCCAATTGCGGACACGAGTCTAGACACATAGAAACAAATCTAATCTAAATGGTCTAACAAACCTAATGACTATTCTCGGAATTCCCCAAAAAATGGCACGAAACTAATATAACTTTCAAATAGAAAGTCATTCTAGTCTCAAAACTCTTTATATGGGTAGCCCTATGTCATGCCTCAGCCCAAAAGTGTGGAACCGAGCCACGTGACTATGGCCAGTAGTACCACTCCAATGGTTTATCCCAATTTAATGGAACCATGGGTAGCACTTAAGCTGTAAAGTACAACAACATTGTAAGATATCCAATCGTAAGAGCTAAACTAATTTCATCCACAATCGATCAATGAAACATACTAAGAAATAGTCTATTAATGTGCGTAAAGTAATAAGTCTGAAATTAATACAATACAGAAATAGAATGTCTCGCATGGACAAACCCGCTCGTACAATTCCGAATGGAAAAAAATGCAATAAGATAAGCAGATCTGATAACCGGCTAACTAGATAATGGTATCGATCATGAATGACTACACTGAATGAAGGGTAGTCTCCCGGGAAAACCTCGTCCTCCGATGCTCGACCTGCTCTTGAATCAATCTTGGACCCATAAATATTTGGGTATTCTCCTCATCCTAGAAGAGAAATCAGGTCCTCAGAAGGACGCAACAAGGTACATAATATGCGATCCAAGTGTACAACTGTGATAATGAATGTAAAGTAAATATGTCTGCACAAGGTGGACGAGTCTAGCATAACCGACTAAATGACATACAATTCTGAGAACATCACTCATACACGGGGCTATCACGGTGTACCCGAAGACCTGATAAGTACTCCAACAAACTATGATAACCCACAGTTCCTATAAAAAAACTGTGGCAAACTACGAAACCCCGAGGCTCTGGTAATAATGAGTCAACCACATACTATGAGGGAAAGTAGCCCAAGCGCACGGTGTATGTTCTCCCCTCCCATACGACCTTACAAATCGTGTCCAAGAACCACTTGGTCAGATCCTCTATCTAGGACCTCGTATCATAATAGTAACATCTAGAGTATCAAGTCGTCATCCTAGAAACCAAATACGGACTTTCGTATACCAAGATATCATCAAGTACAAAATTGTCAGTAATGTAAGTGTCGCATGAACATAACCTAGGGCCTGATGTACCAACAATGATATGATGCGATAACGCAAGGTAAATTTTAATCGATACCCGATGACACTATCGTCCATCGACACCCGAATATGATTTGGACGCGAAATATCAAACGCGGTCCTAAGGCAGTAGTAAATATCATGAACATAATAAATATTTAAGACCAAAAATATGAATCTGAAGTACTAATGGCAATGTACACTTGTCTGGATCTAGAAATTGAGAAGAAGAAGCTGGCCCAACTTCTATGTCCGTCGAGTCCAAGGAACCTAGAGGTGGTACAATTTAGAATTAATTAATGCGTTAAGCTAGACAGTTTACTTATATATAAAGAAAGTAATATTTAACTATAGGTGTCCCAACTTGGCTTAAACCTACTCTTCCCTTACCAAGGGAATACCCTTTCAAAAGGGACACACCAACCATTCACTTAACTTATCAAATTGGGCAACTCATGTGCCAGTCATACACGATATATATGTGCATGCCACCCTCCAATCTCTTTGGTGACAGTCACACCTAATCATCATTAAGCTATTTTCTTACTGGTTTCTTAACTGGTTTTTCCTAACGAGAAAGGTGTTTATCAAAACTAGTCATTGTTTCTATTGGCTCTCTAGGAGCTTTTCCTCGATTTTTGTGACATATTTACATACACAAACAAACAACTTCATTTCTCTTCCCATATAATCCCACACAATAGTGTAGGTGTTTTTCCTCCTAAAAAAATCTCACTGGTAATATATAATATATATATATATATTTTCTTTCAAAAAACGATTTTATTGAAAACCAAGGAGGGCTCAAAAAGAGCAAATACAAGAGCAGAGCTGGAACACACAAAATAAGCCCTGAGAGACACGAAAATAAAAAGCAACATGAGGAAAAACTGAAAAAGGATTAAACGGACTTGGGCGGGATCCAAATCCGAAAGTGCCTCGTTTGGAATGGGACAAACCCAATTGACCAAACGACGATAAACCGCAGCACGTGATGGGAAATCACGCCACATGCGGGGGTGGGGGTTCACTGACCCGGCTGGAAAGGATTATTCTTTTTTTTTTTTTGGAAAATTCAAATTTCAAACGGTTGAAAATTCAACGCTCGAAAACCGAAAAAAGGGGGGGGACTGCCCAAGGTGGCAGAGGGGAACACTGCCCAACGGGGGTGCACTGCCCAAAGGGCCCGCGTCCGAGGCCGTCTCGAGCCCCCTCCAGCGTTGGGGGGCGCACCAGCGGCGAAGTCCGGGGGGGAGGTTCTCCGGCGGGGGCCGGCCCGGAGGAGGAGGAGGTGCGGACGGTCGAAGGGGGGGCGTCCGCCAGGAGGGGATGACGAGGGACGGGGGGGGGAAGCGGGGGAGGGAGGGGGCGGCCGAGGGCGGGCACGCCGGAGGAAGCTGCGGACGAAGACGCGGGGGCTGAGTCGTCGAAGGAGCGGCGGCGAAGGAGGCCGCTGGAGCCCGCGAGAGGAGGAGGCCGGCTAAGACGGGCCGGTCAGAAGCGACGGGGGGGGGGGGGAGTGGCCTCTAGCGCACGGCGGAAACTCCTGAGGTCGTAAGGAGGCGAGGAGCCACCCACGAAGGGAGGTCGGAGCTTGCGGGCGGAGGGGCTGCGACGTCGACGGCGCCGGAGAAAAGGGCAGCGGCGGACGAAGCTAAGGAGGGGGGGGCCACTGGAAGGGCGGCAATAGGGAGGAGGGGGGAGGGAGCTGCGTCGACCGAGGGGACGGGAGCGGCTGCGACCGAGGAAACGGGGGGGGGGGGGAGGCACGGCGAGGGAGGGAGGAGGCGCGTCAGACGAGGGTGCGCTCGACCCCATCGAGTGGGCGCCACCAGCCGGAGGCAGCGAGCCCGGCCGTGGGGGCTGGCGGCCACCGCAAGGGTGCAGCGAAGCGCTCCGGTGACGCCGCAGGAAGGGTGAGGGGGGGGGGATGAGGCTCCGCGATGGGGGCGGCGGAAGGAGGGCGCTCCGGATCGGGGGACGGGGAAGGCTGGGCGGCGGAGGGCGGCGGCGGAGCGCGAGCCGGGGGGAGGCCCGAGGATGGAAGGGGCCAGGGATCTAGGGGGGGCGCTCGAGGGAGGTCGGCGTCGACGCCGGGACGCCGGGGACGGCGCCAGCGGCGTTGGCGGCGCAAGGAGGGCAGTCGGTGGCGAGGAGCCACGCAAGGGCCGAAGGGGGCGGCGCCTGCGATCGATGGCCGCCGGAGAGGCGAGGAGGGGGTTGGGGGCACCACGGCCAGCCGGCCGGATCGTCGGGGACGAAGGCCGGCCCGCCCACCACCCGAGGAAGAAGAACGGGAGGGGTGGGGGCGGAAGCCCAGGGCCGGCTGTTGCTCCCCATCTATATCAAATACAGTATGTATATATATATATCACTGGTAATATATAATATATTATATATATATATATATATATATATATATATACACTCCCATGTGAATACTATACCTATATTCTTCCATTTATACACAAGTTATGAATGGAGAGTACCCACGACTGTTAGCTGGTACAAGTAAAAAACAAAGGAATAATAATAATAAAAAACAATACAGATGCCCCAATGCCAACGCTTATCTATGTTAGAAAAGTCTTCAAAAACTTCGGATTTAAATCTGCAATAAAATAAATTAAATTAAAGTTACCGGCCTCCGAGGAAGTCGTGCACGTAGCACTGCCCTAAGAGTTAGCTCGGGTCTATGTGCAGACCGTATCCGAACGCTCCTAGTGGTAAAATTCCCGCTCCACCGGAATCTCCTTGCCGCACACGACTTGGAGAGAGTGACCCCGACTTAGCTCTGCCCAGAGCAACGAAGAACAACAGCGGTAATACGAAGGAGACGAGAATTTTAGAGAATTTCAAGAAGAAGAATTTTTTTTGTTTTAGAGAAGAAAATGAGGTTTCAATATATAGGCAGCCCATTACCACAATGCAATGAATGGTGTTAATGGAAAAAATTAAAATTTCATCATGGCTATTAAAATGTCATGAAGAGGAGCAAGTAGCCATTTGTAACGTTTAGGAATTGATTTTTCATTTTCCATTACAACGGTAGCTGTAAACAACAACCCCCCCAAAAATCAAGTTCCGAAGTGGAAGAAGAAAGAAAGAGTAAGAATTTCTGGGCAGTTGTATACTATGCATAAATGAGATGGACTACAGCCTTGAATCTCACGTAGTGACTATTGTCTTTGCCTGAAGAAGAGCTTGATGGACTACGCCTTGAATCAGTCTTCTTGAACCAGACTCGAAAATAGCACACATAGTACGCTAGAGGTACTTGGATCTATCGGGTGGCGCATTTGGTTGGCCATGCGCACTTTTACACATTCATGAGAGTTGTCTAGGATCACCCTGTCCTATAGTCGCGGCCCTCACGACCTCTCATATAGGTAAGTCCTTAAGGGTTGGTGATAGGAATCAACCCTGCATATTATGCTTGGACTTATTAAGAGTTTAAACTCAACCTATCCATATCACAAAAGGAACACTGTCACCATAGGGATGAGGTATGAATGTACACATGTACAGCCTCCTGGGCTTTTATTTTAAAGAGAATTTAATCTCAGGTCAGTGTTCCATAATAGTCACCTAGTCCAGCTTGTTCCTACCCATTGAACCGGCTTCTTGGGATCTCCAGTCAGACTCGGTTGGGTTGCCACTGCTGGTGACTATACTATGGGCTTAACCCCATCCCCCTCGATGATTCTAGGATCAATGTCCTAGACAGACCCTTCGTCAAGTGGTCTGCAAGGTTCTTTTCTGACTTTATATAGTCAAGAACCCCATATTTGCCCAATAGGCTCTTTATTGACTTGAAGCGCAGCTGCAGGTGCCTGTTCATCTTAGCATTCACAGAATCATGCTTTAGTAGTTCTATAACAAATTTATTATCACAGTTTATAGAAATTACAGGAATAGGATGAACAGAAACAGGTACATGCATAATAAGATTTCTCAGCCATTCGGCTTCAGTACATGTAGTATCCAAAGCTATCATTTCAGAGTCCATTGTACTTCTGGCTATAATAGTTTGTTTACATGATCCCCAGGAGATTGCAGCTCCTGCTAGGGTAAAAACATATCCAGTAGTGGATTTCACATCATGTGAATCAGTTATCCAATTTGCATCGGAGTAACCTTCTATGATATCAGGGTGTCTAGAATAATGAAGTTTATAATCTAGAGTACCCTTAAGATATCTAAATACTCTGTCTAATGCAATACAGTGTGACTGATTTGGGTTACTAGTATATCTACTTAGTCTACCAATAGCAAATGCGATACCAGGTCTGGTCCTATTTGTTATGTACATAAGGGACCCAATCATCTGTGAATATCTATGTTATTCTATTGGAGATCCTTCATTCTTCTTGAGAACAACATTGCTATCATATGGAGTAAGGGCAGGTTTTTTCTCAAAATACTCAAACTTTCTTAGCATTTTCTCAATTGAATGTGCTAAAGATAGAGTATAACCCTCATTGCATTTGGACACTTGCATTCCTAGGATCAGGTTTGCTTCACCTAGGTCTTTCATATCAAACTGGTTAGATAAATAATTCTTAGTATTATTTATCAATTCCAGTGAAGATCCTAAAATAAGGATATCATCAACATACAAAATAAGATAACACTTTTATTTGTATTTTTAGAATACAAATATTTGTCATATTCATTTGGTACAAAACCAAATTAATAATGACTTTGTCAAATTTGTTGTGCCATTGCTTGGGAGCTTGCTTTAGGCCATAAAGAGATTTTACTAATCTACAAACCTTCTTTTCTTGACCTTTAGCAATAAAACCTTCAGGTTGTTCCATATAAATCTCTTCTTCTAAATTTCCATTTAGAAATGTTGTCTTTACATCCATTTGATGGATCAGCATATCATGAATGGATGCTAAAGCTAGAAGGGTTCTAATAGATATTCTAGCTACAGGAGAGTAGGTATCAAAATAATCTAATCCTTTCTTCTGGGTAAATCCTTTGGCCACCAATCTAGCCTTATATTTTTCTATGGTACCATCGGCTCTAAGTTTCTTCTTAAAGATCCACTTACAACCTATTGGTTTGCTGCCTAAAGGAAGGTATGCTAAAAAAAAGTATTGTTCTCCATGATGGAGTTGTACTCATTGTTAATAGCTTCTTTCCAAAAAGGGACATCAGGAGAGGATGTGGCTTCTTCATAAGTTGAGGGATCACCCTCAAAAAAGTGAAGAATCCTTCTCCTAAATTCTTTTCAATCCTTTCTTTTACTCCTTCTAGGTTCTATGACTTGTTCAGATTGAGAATTAGGCATTTGGTCTTGAGAACTAGTAGACGGAGTAAGAGAAGGGTTAGAGGAAGATAAAGGGGTTCTATCCTTGAAGGAAAAAATGTTCTCAAAGTAAACTGCATCTCTAGCTTCAATGATTGTGTTATTAGAGATTTCATTTACTTCAGAATGGGTTACAAGAAATCTATTGGCATTACTATCTAGGGCATATCCTATGAATACAGCATCTACAGTCTTAGGTCCTATCTTCCTCTTTTTAGGTTCAGGAATTCCTACTTTAGCTAGACATCCCCAAACTTTGAGGTAATTAATCCTAGGGGTTCGACCTTTCCATAACTCATATGGGTCTTATCATTAGTCTTACTGGGTATCCTATTAAGAATATAACAGGCTGACAATAAGGCTTCTCCCCAAAGATTGTCAGGAGCACCTGAGCTGAGAAGCATGGTATTGACCATATCTAAAAGAGTGCGATTCTTCCTTTCAGCAACTCCATTGGATTGTGGTGAATAAGGAGCAGTTACCTGAATAATTTCGTGCTCTTCACAGAAGTTAGTCATTTCATTTGAGGTATACTCTCCACCACGATCTGATCTAAGGATCTTAATCTTCCTATCCAACTGGTTCTCAGCTTCAGATTTATAGACCTTGAATCTGTCTAGAACTTCATCTTTGGTCTTAAGGAGATAGGTATAACAATACTTTGAATGATCATCTATAAAAGTAACAAAGTATTTCCTACCACCTCGGGTCAAAACTATTGGAATCACAAACATCACTATAGATAAGTTCTAGGAGTTCAGAATCCCTATAGACAGATTTGAAAGACAATCTAGTGTGTTTGGCTTGAACACAAATCTCACATTTGTGTTCATCATCTATAGGAGTCTTAGGAATAAGATTTAAGTTCATCATCCTTTTGATAGACCCTAAGTTCACATGACCTAGCCTACCATGCCAAACATTTGATGATTCAACATTTGCAATAAAAGAAGGATTAGAACTTTTATTCATAGTACTTAAAACAAAATTCCTTCTTTCACAAATCCTTTTCCAATAAATCATTCTTAGAGAAAACTACTTTATTAGCCTCCATTACAATTTTGTATCCTGAGGCTACAAGGAGGGATCCACTAACAAGATTTACTTAGCTGTGGCATTTGACCTAGCTTTGGTCTTGGACCTATATTTCTCTTCTGTTCTAATTCTCTGTAGAGCTTGAGAGTATGTAATAGATCCTTGTAGATGTAGAAGGTCTTTTGCCACTTTAGACCAGGAAGGAGGGAGTTTATCTATCAAGCACCCTATTTTGCGCTCAGTAGAAAAGATGGTTCCCTTGGCTTGAAGCTGCCTAAGGTGTTCTTGGAACTCATGGATTTGGTCATTGATAGGTTTGTTATCTACCATGACATATTGGTTGAATGTGGTAGAATTGAATCTATCAATTCCAGCATCATCACAACCATACTCATCTTCCAAAGCATCCCAGAATTCTTTAGCGCTTTTATACTCAAAAAATATGTCGTAGAGTGACTCCGACATAGCGCTTAAGATTCTGTGGAAGCAGTGGTAGTCAATTTCCTTAGGGGTCTTAGGCTTGGTAGAAGAGGAGGACTTGGAAACCCCTACGTCAGACTCAGTCTCATCAGAATCATTTGAGATGGGTGTGGACCCATCAATGGCAGAAATCAGACCTAAGGTGGTAAGCCAAAATTTCATCTGGCTCTGCCACCTCTTGAAGTAGGTGCCATTGAATTTTGCAGGCTTAGCAGAGAAAGTATCTTCCTTGGAAGTCATATTTCTAATGTCTGAAAAAATTATATTTACTCAATAAGATGGTTTTGAGCAAAAATTAACAATTAAACTAATTTTAGTAATAAACCTTTAAATTTTGAGTTTTTCAAGTTTTGATAAGGTTGGGTTAGCTGTAGGGGCCGGATCCCAGCAAGCGGAGGTTCACTAGGAACTCTTAAGTACCGGTCGCTTAGACGATATTTCGCCTTGTTGACAGAAGGGCCCTTTCGGCTTGTTCCCAAACAAATCTTAACTTTAGAACTTAAAACTAAAGAAATTTTTTACTAAATTAATTAATTGTTTGATTTGGCCTAAATTAAAATATTGAGTGAACTGAAAACTAGTATTGACAAACAATAATACTAACACAATTATATTTGTCTAAGATGTCAATTTAACAAATAATGACAATGAACGGATATTAATTGATATGTGAAATATAATTGATATGTCATAAAATGATAATGAACAAATAATAAGTTATGTAACAAATAATATTAAATGATAGACAAGATTTGTTAAGAAAATTTTGTTTACAACAAGTGGATTTAAGCAACAAACTTTTCTCAACAAGCTTTGTTTGTTTCTGTTTGTTTTGAACAGAAGCTTTTCTTGATGTTTTGAACAAAGGCTTTCAAAGCAAGTGTATAAACAAAATTTCCCGTAGCAGTAGCAAAGCAATAAGAAATGTTTTAGACAAAGGCTTTTCTTTAGCAGTAGCAAATATTTTAAAATATGTAAACAGTAACTATTTGTATAGACTAAGTATTTAACAAAAGTTTGTTTAACAAAAATTTGTAAAGTTGCCAGAAAAAGTTCTGGTCCGAAAGGGATGGTTACACAAAAACTTTTGTTTAGCAAACGTTTGTTCAGAAGTTTAAGAACAGTTAAGTAGTCAGAAAGGGTTCTGATTATACTTTCAGTGTTTTGAAATTTGAACTCTATTTCTTCAGGGCATGACTTTTGATGTATTCCGTCTGTTCTAGCTACCCAGTTTTTTTTTTTTTTTTTTTTTCTTCCAAAGTTAAAGACTCTGTCATCCTTCCGTTTCCACAATTTTATCCTTTGGAATAGCGTCCAGATTGATAATTCGAAAATACTCCTTTTTCTTTAGAAAATCTTCGGTTTATTGAAGAATATGTTATCATGTTTTACTGTTATAACAATAAAAGGGAAAGAACAAAAATTATATGAGTACTTCACATTGATGTCCAATAGATACTTAAGAATTAGTGTGGGAATTGTAAGTTCAGAAAAGTTCAAGTGATATGGGATTAATCAGAGATGGATCTTTCCATCAAATTCCATCCTTCATTTCTTAAACTTTATGTTAGGTAGCTCTGGAAAAGAGTAATTCCAGGAGGGGCGACCAGATGAAAGCAACTATCATATTAAATAAAAACGAAATTTCTTAACAGAGAGTTTTAACAGAATCTTGTAAACCGAGATAACTCTTAGATTGTTAGAAAAGTCTTCAAAAACTTCGGATTTAAATCTGCAATAAAATAAATTAAATTAAAGTTACCGGCCTCCGAGGAAGTCGTGCACGTAGCACTGCCCTAAGAGTTAGCTCGGGTCTATGTGCAGACCGTATCCGAACGCTCCTAGTGGTAAAATCCGCTCCACCGGAATCTCCTTGCCGCACACGACTTGGAGAGAGTGACCCCGACTTAGCTCTGCCCAGAGCAACGAAGAACAACAGCGGTAATACGAAGGAGACGAGAATTTTAGAGAATTTCAAGAAGAAGAATTTTTTTTTTTTTAGAGAAGAAAATGAGGTTTCAATATATAGGCAGCCCATTACCACAATGCAATGAATGGTGTTAATGGAAAAAATTAAAATTTCATCATGGCTATTAAAATGTCATGAAGAGGAGCAAGTAGCCATTTGTAACGTTTAGGAATTGATTTTTCATTTTCCATTACAACGGTAGCTGTAAACAATATCTATATCATGAAATCAATGTAATCCATTTGTTAATTATGTATCCTTAGGTTCTTCCTTCACATCCTTGTGCATCCTCACCCATGCATATGCATAAGTGAAAAACGCAGTAGATACTTTTCTCTTCCCCTATCATTAACACATAGAGTATAATGCTCCCCTCTTCAACCCAAGTGTCCATGCATACGTACACAGTGTATAACTCCTTACTTATATTCATAACTCATCAAATGTTAACTAAGTTAAAATCTTACACATGATATTTGAAGCATACATTCACAACGATACATGGGATGAAAGGATAGTTCAAGTTTTTAAATGAACGCAAGGACGGGGGAATGTACCATAGGTGGGGTGGAGCCACCCGGTAGCCGAAGTGGTGACAGCGTTCATCGCGCGATCGGAAGCTGACTGCCACTGTGCGTCGAACCCGAACAGAGAAGTGAACTTGATCGCGTTCGAGTGGAATAATTGAAATAATTGAAATAAATCTTATTAGATGTAATTAATTTTTTAAAAATCTTAAATAATTGAAATAAATCTTATTAGATGTACTTCTCGAAGATAGTCTGCATGTAGTGCCTTTGTCTCAAATCATTTTGTGAAATAATCAATCAATAGTAGCACTTCCTTTGTCTAATCAATACTGGATTCGATCCAATAGTATGTCAATATTTTAATCAATATCTCATGACACACAACATGTCTTCGTCATTGTTTAGACTAAATATGACTGTTGATATCGTAGTGTCATTTTTAGTCCCACATATTTTTTTTACACACAAAGGATGACATCCATAATTGTTTACATGATCCTTAACTTTTTAGTCGTCATTCCATAGTACTTATCATGACATTAGCTTTTTTAAATGTCCTTGATGAAGCTATTAATGACGATCATCTAATGAGCCGACATTAAATATATCATTAATGACATTTTGAGATGAGTGTCATTGTTAACGATTTTTGTAGTAGTGCGTCGAGATGAGGCGTTCACTGGCCTCTGCTACCATTCTTCCCTATGCGACTGACGAAATATGTGCATTGGCGGTGCAACAACTCCTGTCGTTGGAGTGTCCATGCGGAGAGGAAAGGGGCTGTCGTCGTCCGCCACAAAGTCGAAACGGAAAGGTGGATTCTGGACTCGAAGGCTATCCTGCAGAGGATTAGAGGTCGCCTCACTAAGCCATGGTGGTGGTGGTCGTCAGACGGGACGAGGTGACATTGAGGAAGAGCTGGGTTTGTGTGGAGAAGAAGGGTAGGAGGCGGCTTAGCTTTAAGGGAAGGTAGGTGAAGGAGGAACTCGAGGGGGTAACAATGGTGGCAGCTAGCTGTTAGGTTTTGGGAGAAATGAACAGTGTACAATATATATAGGGAGAGACGAGGGAGACTGGGTCATTCGCGTGCCTGCGTCGGCAGGAAACTACAGACTTACAGTATACGCTCCAACCACAGTAGGATAGCAAAACAAATTTTGATGTATGCTATGGGCTCGGGTGTGAGCAGCTAAGTGTAGGTGCCCCAACGAAATTTGGGTGAGCTATGTCTAATATTAGGGCCGAGTAGTCAGTCACAGGGAAGAAAGAAAAAGGGAAAGAAGCACAAGTGGCTCAGAAGTTTTCATGCATGGTTCATCTTAGCAAAAGAGAGGAAATGAAAAGTTGGGCTTCATTTGTGAAGGAGGAATAAAAATCACATAATAAAAGTTACATGGATTGGCCTGGAAAGGAAATTTCGAACTACCCAAATATTATTCTTCAATAGGCAGCTCAGGTGGAACCAACAAAAAAGAATGGTTTTACGTTATAAAAATATATATAAAATAATTAGCCCAAGCTTAAATACTAACACTTAAACCCTATAATGATATGTCCTATTATTATTTGTTGTATTTACATTAGTTGTCACAGTAGGTATTAGTACCAATTGGAAGAAAAATAACCCATCAAACAAACAAATAAAGAAAAACAACAACCCCAAAAACAAAGTTTGGGTAATCCTTTCATATATTCTACAAATAATACTAATTACAATTGATTTAGAATAAGGGGGTTTACATCCTTCCCCCCTTAGAAAATTTTGTCCCCGAAATTTAAGAATAAGACGCGAATATGAGGCAAAATTTTAATGAATAAGGTATTGAAATAAATTTTAATGTAGGCTTAGAAGCCACGAGTTTTCTCCTCTTTGAGGCAGGGGAGTTTACTCTTGTTGAAGTACGCCTCTTCAAGCAAGTGTTCACCAAGTTCCTCTAGCGGATCCTCTGTCTCGTCCTCCGGTGGAGCCAATGCCCTTCCTACTACTTGGGCATCCGACGACATGTACGTACGAGCCTCCCTGGTTATGGCTGCAGGCGATGCCTTGAGCTTGGTCCAGGGGATGAAGCTCTTCTCCCGCTGGTAACCAGAGGATAGAGTATTCGCCGAGCAATAAAACTTCATGGTGGAGTATAAAATATGAGGCTTAGGATTTCGCAATGGCGCCGTGAACCACGCTCTCGTACACCCGACATTGTAATATTGTCAGGCTCGGGCTCCATCCAACATGCTCCCAGCGTACCCCAAGCTGGTACTCAGATTGTTCATCATCAACTGGCTGTAGCCAAATTGGCAAGCAAAACGTCTTGGTAAATACGTCTCGAGGAATGCGTGATTCATGTTCCGATGGACCAGGTGGGGAAGGTCGGATACACTACAGCCAGGGAAATCCCCACGGTGGTAGATTGGAGGCATCAACACCCGTGTCCTCCAGCTCTTCATCTTCGTCAAACCCCAAGTAGAAAGGGAGAGAATCTTGAAAAAGACCCGTCCATTCAGATAAGAAAAAACCTTTTGGTATACTGGGACGTCGATATGGAGCCGTTTCCTTCTGCGGTAGCGGCGGATGAAGACATCTCCCTCAACATGGCCTTCTTCCAGACCAGGCTCCCATCAAATAATGGTAGGACAACTCTACCCGAAGAAAATTCACACTCTTAATTCACTACACCAAAAAAAAAGGACGCTTGCCAACGGTTATTACCATGACAAATAATTTTTGTCACGGTAATAACCGTGACAAATTGACTGTAAGTAATTTTTATAATGGTTTTCGTCACGGTTATTACCGTAACAAAAAATACATTTCGTCACGGTAATAACCGTGACAAATTTCACCTTCGTAACGGTAATAACCATTACAAAAATATGTTCTTTCGTTACAATTTTCCACTCTTGTAACAGTTATAATCGTTACAAAAATCTTTTATTTTTGAAAAAAATAGCTTGAATATATTTTCCATGAACATATAATATTCAATATCTTCCCAATGAAAAATAGTTAAACCACTCCAATTAACATTATAATACAAAGTGACAGTCAAATGGAAATTACATATTTACAAACTAACTACTTTAGCTCATGAAATCTTTCACACTAAATTTGCATATGTAATACAAAGTTACAAGCACTATGCATGTAAAATGCTGCAGTGCTTCTGAGGTTTGGTATGTGTTAGTCAAAATATGCAGAACATGCAGTCTTCTTGAGGCTTCTTCGAGTCTTCAAGATGACGTCGTGCTACCCATTTTTGTATGAAGCAACATACCTTGTAAGTCGCAACTTCTTCAAGTTTACTGTAATTTATTTTCAGTAAATTATGTTATAATATTTGTTTTTGTTCTTATTTTGCAGATATCTTCAAAGATCTCTCTGCTACTGATAAGAGAAGGAGTACTACTATTGAACACTTTATTTTACATTTTTACAACTTAAAGAATCTCTTGTACCTTGACCAGTAGGAGGTTCAGTTGTTTGATATTGTAACACGACAGGTTAAGGTGTTATATGACAAAACCCTTGGTCCGTGTGCAGTGCACTTGATCCACTTGTCATAGATTAAGGGGGGAGCGATAGAGCAAAGTATCACTCATCGCTGCATGGCCATATATAATTTTTACTCAGTTTGACATTTAGAACACTGTTTAAAGCATAATCCAGTACTCTATAAGTAAGAATAAGAGTATGTTATAATTCTCCTTATACTGACAATTAAATAAACAAATGCAAATAGGATAGAAAAAATATAGCTATCATGATGATAATGAACCTTCATTTCCTGGCCTTCGTCTCCTTTTTTGCAAATTCAAAAACCCACAAGCTTTTCTTTTGCTAAGGCTAAAAAATTAACATCCACCTATTCACAAGAAAACGAAAAAAACATTATATACTAGTTTTCCAAGTATGAAATAGAAGACATATCAGTATTCTAGAGCCATCATTATTCTCACCCCCTCAAGATCCCTTTGAGTCAAAGACCACGATCTACACATTTAAAAAGAAAACAAAATTATTCCTAATCCATCTATGGAACTTGACACAGATTTGAAAATGGTAATGAAAGATGGTTACTTTGCCTTGTTGTATTGGCCTTCGTCGCCTCTTGTCTCTCTGCGGCATCCTTCGGACCCTAACTTTGTCTTCTTCAAGGATCTTCTCCTTCACCTCCATGTCCTCCGCCATCAGCGGTACTCCGATCCGGTGACGGAGGGCGGCGATCTAGCCGGACAGTGACTCTCTCTACTCTACCGGGACTTCTCGAGCAGCCACCATCGCAGAGAGCCACCAGGACTCCTCGCAGAGCCACCTCTGCTTCTATCTCTCCTAGAAAGAGGAAGAGGAGTAACAGGCGGAGATAGAGTATTTTGGTGGAGTAAATCTAGTGTTAGGGTTTTGGATCATTTGAGGAAGGGGTGGAGAGGAAGCTCAGGAAAAAGAGGAGGGAAGGAGAGGGAAAGCAAAAAATTGATGCGAGGGAAATGGAAAATTTTCCTTTTGCATAACTTTATTTTCCACGGGTGAAATGCAAGTGACTCGATTGTGACACACTATTAAACTTTTGTAACAGTTTCTAGTGTTACAAAATAACAAAAATATAAAGTTAAAATTTTAGTAACGATTTTTTAGCTATTGTAACGATTTTTCCCGTTACAAGAGTGTCACGGTAGTAACCGTTACTACTTGTAAAAAAATGTGTTATGAACTACACATTTTGGTGTAGTGCTTCCCCTCTATATGAAGGATCCTCTCTACAAATTCATGCAAATCCCGCTGAAGGTTGCAGATCATAGTGGGAAGCAGAGCCAAAGAGGGCAAAAAGCCATCTTCACAGTAGGCAAGATGAGGTTCCTGGTCACTCTTTCGACCGATCCTGACCCACTGGGGAATACATAGTCCCAAAGTTATATCATTTAATAGGTGACTAACACACCTTCGAAGAAACTTTATGCATACCATACCAAAAATAATATAGACATCGCAAGTGGGCTCTCTTTCTGCATCTATTCGGGGGAACTTCTCGCCCAGTTCCTCTATCTGAGTAACAATATCTTCATAGAGATTACCCAAATGAGTGGTGAAAGCACGATCTGACCTTCTGGTCAATATCTCCTTGAGCTCATGCCTTTATTTGGTCAATATCCACAAGGTCAGATCATGCCGTTTTGGCTCATGAGTAACAATATCTTCCAGGGTGGCGCATGACAAAACCTTCAGCTCAGCATAAGATAAAGGCTTTCAAGCACAATCCATGCGAACTGAAAGCACGCGCATGATGGTTCCCCACCAAATACGCGAAGCTGTGCATCAGCGCATCTTCTAGACTAAAATCTATGTGGGTAAGCAGAGTAGAGCTTCAACGCATGTTCTGGACAAAAGTCCATGGGTGTCAGCTAAATAAAACCTTAGCGCATCTTCAGAACTAGGCTTTGCAAGCCTCGTCCATGCGCGTCAGTGGTGCAGTTGGTCAGTGCTGTTTCAGGCGGTCACCCATCCATGCACTTGACCGTGTATAAGTGTCTTTATGTTCGAAATATGACCATCGTCGGTGGCCACCCCCTTCGACCTCCTTGCGGACGTCAGTTGTGTCGTATCGATGACCACCGACTCCTCGACAACAGTCTCCATGGCCTTCTTCTTTCCCTTGCTCGTGCTATAGCAGCAACAGGCTTAGAGGACTTGAGAGACATTATGAAGTAGGGTTTCTAGAAGACGGAGATCAAAGAAGAAGAAAGTTAAAACTTTCTCTCTCTGCCCAAGTACCAATTTATAGGCCTAGGAGAGCGCGTGACTCGATAAGAATAACGCATTCAGCCGACGTTTTGTAGATGAAGACAAATCAACTGGCTCAACTCTAATAAAGAATTTGGCAACCTGTCAAGAAAGCCAATAACCGTAACCTCATGAGCCAAGTAATCCATGCGCTTGAGAAAGCAATGCATTGGGCAGATACATGCACCAAAAATGCTTATGAACCATGCTTCTTGTTCAAAGTATTTTAAACTTATCCCAAGTCAAAAAACTTTGAAGGGGTCTTGTAGAAGCATGAAAAAAAGATCAAAACCATGCACACCCAGAGTCATGCGCCCACCTCAGCTGCGCCATGACTCATGCACCTGTGGCTCCACAACTTCGCCTCAGCATTTAATGCTATAATGTATCAAGTACCAAACAGCTATCACTCGGATATGGTGTAACATGCACCTCAAACTGCGTACAGCTGACGGCTATACGACAACCGATGGGTCATTATTACTGACTCCATGCGTCCAATGCTCAAAAAGTGCATTGAGGCTATTTCTCAGATAAAGATAAAGATGCCTCAAAATCCGAGGTGACAGCTAACGTCAGCACATACGACGACAACATTATTATTCGTTTGACGGTTACAGTTGTGCCTGCTACGTGGCTGACCTGACTAACCTTCACATATGCCCTTAAAGTATTATTCTCAAACCTACATGCGCCCCAGGAGCCATGTGCCAAGTTTTCTCATGTGCCAAATCATGCATGCGCATGAAATTTTTTTTGTGTCAATAGAATGAGATCCTTTGAGCAATGTACAAGTGCCATGTGTCGTTGGCTCAGTCATGCTCATAAAACGGGTGCCAACCACCCAAGATCTCAACAACATACGAATATCAATAACTGCCACATGTCAGCTCATCCATAGCCCAATAGTACAGTTACAATCGATTATATTTCAAAAGTCATACGCACAATATCCATTCATGCCAAAAACCCATGCGTGCGTCGTATATATGCGCATAGGTAGATTTTCTCACCCGCCTATAAATAGAAGGAGTCTTACTTTCATTTCGGTCTCTTCAGATCGAATTATCTATATAGAGACATCGAGAGAGTCATAACAACCTTTTCTCGTCTTCAGATCCTCAACGGAGTAAAGAAACCACTGTAGTGTTCGATCTCCACCGTCACACTTTCCTAGGATAAAAAACAAATGTACTTAGATCTTCTATATAGGAGTTCTTTTGTACTCTTGGTTTGAAATACAGAAGTTTGCATAACTTTTTTTGTTCATGACAAACAATACACAAAACTGGCAGATATAAATCCTAACAGATCAACAATAAATTTTACAAATATCCATTACCCATGTTAGTTCATACATACATAAGATGACTAAAGCAGCTTTGAAATTAGATCTCTAGACTCATTTTTGATCTAAATTATTGGGTTAATTGACATTATTAACAAAGCTAAAAATAAACATAAAAATTGGGAAATAATATTAAAAGATGAGGGTTGGTGATGTACAAGAGATAAGACTGAGAGGGAGGCGATGGGGTGGCGACTGGAGCGTGGCTCAATGGCGAAGCCTGGAGGCCTACCTGGCGGAGTCGCGAAGAGGTGTAGAGCACCTGACTTTATTAGAATAGGAATTAGTTCCCAAGCAGGCAACTTTTGTTGGAGAGAAGCAGGGACTGATGGTCCTTCGAGGCCTAGAGTGTAACCTTCATATTCCAATCATTTTAGCTAGTTGGAAACTAGTGTATTCATATATATATATATATAATTTGTTGGCTCTCCTCGGGTTGTCGCTGACTCTTCGCCGTCTGCTCCCATGTCTCCCCCGTCCACGAGTCCTCAGGAGACTGGCTCGTCTCCTCCCGGCTCTTCTTTTCCTTCCTCTAGCAGGCTCGTCCTCGGCCGACGTCTCGCTCCTTGTCTCATATGATGGCTCTTTCTTCCAGACCTCTCCAACCTTCCCTCCCCGTCGGCGGCTCCGTGGCTCAACGGGCCGAGGTGGCTCCTCTCCTGCCCTCGGAGGAAGATGCTGCTTCATCCTGGGTCCCTGTGTAGGCCAGCTTCCCGAAGCAATTTTGATTTTCGAATGCTTCTTCCGTTCCTGTGCCCTATCCTTTGGGCGGTAATTTTGACTAGCGTGAAACATCTAGCCCCTACCCTTTGGTGGTGGGCCCCTCACTCAGTGGTAGATTCTTTCTAATCTCGCTTTGGCACCTAGCTTAGCCTATGGTGGCACTTCTCTTGCAGTGCCATTGGGGACCAATCTAGTCAGCTCTGCTGACTTTGTTGCTGTTGACGTTTTGGGGCATTTGGTGATGTCTCCAGATCGTGCCATAGTGGTTGCCCCCAGTACGGTCGGCGCCCTTCCAACTCAGATGAATAGTGCAAGGGAGTTGGCGCCAGCCCCTCTTTTTGTTGGCGCCTCTATGCCATTGGCGCTCAAGGAGCTCGCGCTAGCTGCGCATTCTGCTGCTGGCGTATCTAGAATAGCTGTCCCCCATCCCGTCCAGCTGGGCACTTGCTCCTCCCGTGGGCCTTATGGATATCCATGCTGCGCCTCCTGTTGTGGGCACAGATCTGCTGGCATTGTTCTCCGTGGCGCACCCTAACCCAGCACCACCACCACCGTGCCACCACTTGCTATGGCGTCTCAGGGTGTCTCTCCTGCCATGCATCCTATAACATCCTCACTCCCCGGCTTGGCGCCCGGTGCACTTTTTAGGCCGCCCACTACTCCCGAGGTGGATCACATCCCTCCACTTTGCTCAGTACGATCGCTCCTAGGGCCTACAACTGTGTGTGTCACGACCCGCACCCTAGAGTTAGGGCACGAGAACGTAACAACGCCCAGCCTACGCCGCAGTATCGACGGTAGAACGCTGTCCTAGGTCTCAATGCATCTAACAGTATAAGACTAAACAGTTTATACTCTCCGAATGGGGGTGACATAGCAGAATATAAACTCAATCACATCTAAGGTAGAACATAATGGAAGATAGATAAAACATGAAATCCAAAAGAGATACAGCAGATAGAAGTCTAAGTGTCTAAGAAACAAACTCAGAATACATCTCAAAACTCAAATACAGTAATCCATAAATACAACTCAAGACGACTGAAAATAAACTATAAGCAATCCTAGCTATCTATACACCTCTACTGTCTTCTCTAGGCTAGCAGGCAACCTCCAGACTATCTGTAAAATTTATCAACAGGTCCAGTCAGGACTGGAGCGAGCACAGTACATCTCAACAGATCATAGCAGGTTAGAAATATAATCATGCATAAAGTAAGATACATGAACTGAAGAAATACAGTATGTAAACAGAGAGAGAACTTTAATAGAAATATCTACTATAAGTAGAGAGCTAATAGTGACTAGTGAGTCAGAGTAAAATATAAACATTTGAATGGCATAGGAGATCATGACTACAGCTAAGAAGTGATTCATGACTACAGCTACTTGGATAATATTCACATGCCTATTTCCATTCCCCCATCCCCAATCAATACACAAGGATCTGTTCAAGTTATGTTAAGATTCGTGAAACTTCACATAGCTCATAAAAGAGTGATACGTGAAGGTGATTCATGATGGCTCTGTGAACATGAGAGTACATGTGTCACAAGCGATTCGTGAATCAGAAGAAGCATAGAGATACGTGATGATTCATGAAACGCACAAAACATGCAGTATCCGATGCTTCCGAGGGGGATAACATCTCATAAAAATCCATATAGTACCAATCCGTGTGACCAACATGACAATATCAAGTAAAGTAATTTAAAGCAGGAAAATAATTCTAAACAGGATATGAAATGATCAGAGAAGTACTCGCCTGATATCTGAATGTCCAAGGTAAAGATACTGTCCGAGGAGAGGTGTCTGACTCCTAATTAGAACAGCACAAGTCACAACATGTCCAGAAGGGTAATATAAAGTACTACAATGTATTCTACATGAATCTAGGTCAAACTAGGCCAAAGTTAACCCTTGGTCAACTCTGGTCAACTATACTAGTCAAACTAGGTCAAACTAGGTCATGTCCTAACCCAGCAAGTCTTACTAGGCCTAACCAGACTATCCTAGCAAGCACACATCAATACAAGGCTATACAAGCCAACATACACCCAACTCTATATAGCATGCAATTATTCAATACTCAAATAGGCAAGAATTTACATTGGATATACACTAGGTAATCTATTACTTTAAGCTATATATGTCCACACATATATACACATGCATATATTGGTATTCAACATTAGGTCTATAATCATGGCATTTCAAATGGTTATATAAACTTATATATTACAACATAATATGCTAACATATATATAATACATACATAGCTAAGTTAACTATATTCATAAATACTTATTTAAGAGGCTATGTGTGTGTATGTGAACATGGCAAAGGGGCAAGTGAGGGATAAATGGGCATACATAGTATATACATATCAAAGAGTGTCAAAGTATAAGTGAACAAAGTGTCAAGTGTGATAGTGTCAACATAGTGTAAGGGGTACATGAGGTAATATAGGACTTATGTTAACATAGAACATTACATCTCATTAACTTGTATATTGCATACATTACATCTATTATTATATTACATTCATGCTTGCATTCATTCATCATTCATTTATTCTCTTGCACTACTATATGTACCATATATTACATACTATGGAACCTACATATTTATACAAGCCATACTTATACATGCTTACATTAGATAGGATACTTACACCTCATACATCATTTATTTAAACATTTACTCATACTTGTATTCTTTATTTAATTACATAATGTATATACATTAACATGGGTTAAAATCAAATAGAACATTATATTACACACAAGGGTGCACAAAATACATATGCCGAATAGTAACTCCTACTAATAATCAATATTGTACCATCTCAGCATGAATTAAAATCTAGGATTAAAGTATGTTATAGATCTATGTGTTAGCTTTCCGAAACTTCAAACGGATCGCGTTTTCGTTTCCGGAAACTCCCGGAATCGCGAAACCACCGAGAATACGTTTGTCTTTCGTACAGCTGACACTCAAATAATTCTCCAGAAAGTTACAAAAATAATTAGGCCTGTTAATACATGTTTTTGGAAAGCTAACTTCAATACGCTTCTTTTAAAAAAACGAGAGATTAAACTGAGCTTTGAGCTAGAAGTTATGATATTTCTAAGTTAGGGCTGAAATTAAAAACGTGGATAAAAATCATGACGAATTTAGATAGTTTGAGCTAAAAGAATACACAATATATCCTAATTATCCACAACAATAATGACAATAATAATATGAGGAACCCACTCACAAACTTGATTATATAATCATCATGAACCATTTATTACATATATAAAATAGATACACTTTCATTACAATTATATATATATATATATATATATATATATTATATATATATATATATATATATTATATATTATATATATATATATATATTTTATATATATATATCTTTTTTTTTATATATATATTTTAT